>NDGN011555837.1:0-54240 GCA_002564285.1 Tympanoctomys barrerae | reverse complement strand
TTTCTTTCTTTCTTTCTTTCTTTCTTTCTTTTGCAGAACCAGGGATTGAACTCAGGCCCTTGCCTTTGCCACGGAAGCGCTTATTCCACTGAGCCATCTCCCCGACCCCTATTGAGCCATCTCCCCAGCCCCACCTTTTCTTTTTTTTACTTTAAAAATTTTTTTCTCTTGGGTACTAAAAATGAAACTCACAGCCTTGGTCTTGCCAGACTGGCACTGTAACAAGGAGCTATACCTGTAGATCTAAGTCTTGTGTAATATCAATGCATGATTCTGAATTTTAAAATACAAAGAAAAAAGGAAAATCAAGCTCTATGTGACTGGAGTGCAGTAGAAACATCAGAGAATGATGGCCGACATGGTGGAAGGTCAGTGAGGCCGATGACACAAGAGTAGTACTGCAGAGTCAGGGTGTGTAATTCACTCAATGGCCATGAAAACCTTTAAAGAGCTGTCAGCAAAATAGTGAAGTGACTTGAAGGCTTAGGGGAAAAAAAAAGTCACTCTGGATGATATGTGAGTGGATCAAAGTGACCATAATGACTCATTGTTTGAAAGCTATGAAGACAGTTGTCGCCACTACATTTTATTCATTGCTGGCACAATACCCAACACCCAAAATTAATGAAGGGAAGATTTCTTTGGCTCACAGTTAGGGGAGGTTCAGTTCGTACTCGGCTGGTTCCAAGGCAGAGTAGCACATGGCGGACAGCAGCAGTCCATGGCAGTGGAAAAATAGCAAAGCAAAGGGAAGAAACACAGCTGCAGCTTCTGGCAAGCCTCTCTCCCTTCCTTCTATGATGACTATGAAGGTACAAGGAAGTGGTGGCTGCTACAAAGATCAGAGCTTCTCTGAGGAAATGCCGTGGCTGCGAAGATCAAGCTCCTCTGAGAAAGCGGCACACAGAATCCTCCCTCAACTCCTATATATATCCTTTTTGTGCTGAATCTAGCATGGACCCTCCATACCCCGCAAAGGGTCTTTCATGCCCGAGGGTGTGGAATCACTGTGCCCATCCAGCTAAGCTTGACACAATGTAGCAGCCACCACAACAATATAGGTGACATGGTGTATGATCATAGCACAAAAGAAGAAAACGCAAGAGCTAGATACATAAAGTATAACAGATGTGCTAAATTGTATCGGGAGTTGTAGGAAGGGAAATGGTGAAAGAAAACCTTGGCTGACTTAATTATGAGCAGAATTAAGTTTTACAATACTGATATTAGAATTGCAGACAGACTTTCAAAGTACAAATCAAAGCTTAGCAGGAAGATTGAGGTAGTCACCCAGTTCTGGGGAATCATCATCCCAGAAAGTGTCATTGTACTATGATTCATCTTTGCTAAGTAACACGAGTTTGGGAACTTGAATGAATTACTCTTACTGTACTCTGTAATGCAAAATACTGTAAAATTTATGTCTTGGAAAAACTAGATTGGGAAAGGAAATGGCTTAAAATCCTCAAGGAAGAGGCAATTGAAGAGAAGTTCACCTATCTCCTATTATGAATTAGTACTACTCTTTTTTTCAGAGAAAAATTGGGGCCATTGCTTCATTTCTGTAATATGAATAGTACAGTCATAAATATTATTCATTTATAGAAGATAAATACATACAGTTTCCTCAATGTTTCATTTCAAATTGTAAAATAACAACAACAAAGTGACCTTCCTACTTTATTTCAAGATGCAATTCAGCCTTGTGTTTTGGTGAAAAAGTTGAATGTGACTTTTATTATCCTTCTTTGCATTGCCTTTCTTAGCAACCTTTTCTTAGTGCTAAGCTCATCTCTGACTGTAAGAATTCTCTCTCCATCCACCTTCCAATCCAAGTGTACTTAAGAGCTCCCCACTTTGTTTTTACTCATTATAGATAAGATAAAATTTTTTTGGCTCTTTAAAGTTTCAAATCTATAATTTCTCAAGAGTGATCCAACAAATGATCACCAGAAAGGTAGATACAATAAATGATTTCCTATAACGTGTGTGTGTGTGTGTGTGTGTGTGTGTGTGTGTGTGTGTTGGGGAAAAACTGTCTATTTTCCCAATGTAAGGTTTTGTTCCTGAGAGATTGAATACATCATCTTTGGGATTTTTAGGATTTTAAAAATCTGTGAAGATTTCTTTGACAAAGAACACATCCTCTGATATCACGAAACAGTTAACTTTTCTATGTGAAATAAAGTTCAAAATTCTAAATCTTAAGTATTCCCAAACTTTGCTAATAATCAGGAACTCGCAGCTTTTCAAAAAAGGAGTCATATAAAAACAATTAATTTGTCTCCTTCTTAATTAAATGATGAAGCAATTCAACCAACTCAGCTTTTAAATTTAATCATAATTAATCTAAATAGGTACAGAGTGCTTTATTATGGAGACTCAATAAGAGATGAGGCATCTGGCAGGAACATTCTGACTCTATAGGTTGCTTCATTTATTCAGAAAGTGATAACAGGGCATAAAATCATTAAGCAGTTTTTTGCTGACATGACAGTGCATTTTTCAAAGTTCATCTCCAGATACACTTGAAAGAGTAAAATCCTCATTCACATTTAGAGTTTATGTACAAAGTCTCTTAGACCTCACATCAAAAGCACGAGTCACAAAAGTGAAAAACATTTAAACTAGACCTTAAGAAATTAAACATCTTTAATTAGCAAAAGATTCTGCAATGAACGAGATAACTAGATCTGTAATGAAGATATAAATATCCTTACATATATTAAAATCACCTATATAGTTTCATTCTTTTGTATAGAAGATGTAACATTTCAGCATAATAATTGTGTCATACTTAGAATAATGTAAAATAATATATGATGTGTGTTTTAGATGTCTCATCACTTACCAGCTCTGTTGAATTTTCTGTTTGCTATTGTTGAAGAAATTATTTGAATCAACCTTCAAAGTCATTGATTTTCCCAACTCCAAAATAGCAATTACTTTTCTGCAAAAGTTATGTTGACATAAAATGAATAAAGGTTTGTACCATGAATATTATTCACTGAAAACTCAGACAAAGGGAGAGAGACAAAGAAGAAGTAGAAAGGGAGGAGAAGGTGCAGAAAGGAGAGGAGGAGGAGGAGGAAGATGAGGATGTAGAGGAGAAGGAGAAGGATGTAGAGGAGAAGGAGGAGGAAGAAGAGGAGATAGAGCAGGAGACAGGTGGGAAAACCGTTCTTACATTTTACATAAAATCTAGTTACAACCAAATGAACTCCAAATGAATACTGACAGAGTGGCTGAAAGAAGCAGCACATGTGATTAAAAACGTGCTTTACAGGAATTATTCATTGTTCTTATTTTTCTTGTTCACTCATTATTTTGTTAAAAATATAGTAGCATAAATATACTGCCTTTGAAAATATGTTGCCAATCTGTAAGACAAGTTAAGAAATAGGGGATAAGATTAAGTATAATAGTGGAAGGCTATGTTTGTACATTTGAACACAAAGAGAAATAAAATTGTCCAAGCAATATAATTTTCATGATTATATGTTTCTAAGAGAAAAAAGAAACTATGTCTAATGAACATTTCAGATTACTACATGTTTTTTCAAAGATGTGAATGAGTTTAACACTGAGATGAGCTAGCATTGCTTTTAAATATCTACATTTTTCTTTTAAATATAAGCAAAATTAACATTAATTTATGATGGGTCTTTGATTTATTTTTATTTAAATTGGATAAAATTTTTGAAAAGCCTGGGAAACACAAATTCTGTCAAGGATAAAGAAAGTCTGTTTATTCATGTGTTACTGGTGAGAATATAAATTGGCACAACCACTCCAGAAAAGAATATGACAGGTTTCTTCAAAACCTTTCCATGCTCATATAATGCAATTTAGCAATTATACATTTAGACTATGGATCATACTATTCCTGAATCTTTTCAAGAAGGGCTTGAGACTAGTGAAAATTAAGAACAGAAGCCTTGATGTTACCCAGCATTTTTGTAACATCTTTGAGGATATTATCACTTTTTAAAAATTTTTCCTGGCACAAATAGCTTCTTGATGAACAATGAAACAGATGAGTAGATGTTCTGTCTCTTTAGCAAAGAGCTGTGTGAAGCCACATATGACTAGTTATACTTATGCTTTCATGTAAGTAGATGAAGTGTCCAGCTGAGGTTTGTCTGCAGCCAGTGGTGTCTTGATGACTAATACAGGTTGCCTTGGGCAGGACTCAGTCATTAACAATACTTTTGCTAAGGAACAATCTCAGGGATGCCTCGCATAATTTTAGACAAAATACCTGATACCCAGCACCTTTCAGTCTACACTTAGCTGACTCCAAGGAATACTGGCACAGGGCAGAGGGAAGAGTTCATCGTTGCAGAAAACAGCAAAACAACAAGAGCAAAAGGGAGGAGCAGCAGCAACAAGGGCAACAGAGAGCAAATCTATCTCCATTATGTTGCGCTCAGGCTAGCTCCCCCAGGTTGGGTGTAGCAATCACACCCTTAATCACAGTAACACTCACACCCATAATTCCAGTACTGGATTAGAAATTAATCACAAACTCTAGAAGTCTTCTCAATAAGTGAATGAGACTTTTGGAGGACAACTAGACACAAACCATAACGTTCTTATTTGGGAAAGCCTCACAAAAGAGTTTGCTCCCAGACGACATGGCCATTTTGATAAAATCCCCCCAGAGAAGGGTTTACCATGACTTGTTTCACACAGTAAAACTGGAAAACCACCAGCTGTCAGGTGATTTGTTTTAACCACAAAAAAGAAGATACTAGAAATGACCTTTCCTCAATTTCCTTTCAAGAAACTCATTTCATTTTTGCCAAGTTTGTCAACACTTTTGCAGTTGGTATCAAAGTGCTCCTCCTACCAGTCAAGCAGCACACAGCACTTTTACCACACAGAGTGTGTAACAGTTTTCCACTGTATTCAATCCCTCCAGATGCTCTGCCCAGGCCTCTTGGAATGATCTTCCACTATCTGTTTTCAGTTTTGCTGTTTGCTGTAATCATTTTTGGTGATCAAGACATAGTCTATGAAAACACAAAATAACAAAAACAAAAAAGAAACACCCAATACAAATCCATCCATATATCAAAATTAGTCAACACTATTAGTTAACATTTAAAATCGGGAGAGTCCATGAAACAACAAATCCATGGTAGTGATTCTCATTTGTTGTTCCTCTTAAAGTTTCTGATGCCCAGTGCATGGGGGCAATGTCCAGTTGACTCCTAGTTTTTTGGCTGCTCTGAAAAAGGCATTTCCTACCTTGTTGGGTGTTCTGTTAAAATCACACCCAGTCCAAGCAAATACATAAATCCTTGCTTTTGTTTTTATAAATATTTTACAAGCAACTAAATGTAGGGCTGCAGATTCAAATACACCAGGGGAAAACCACAGCAATGAAAAAATACAAACTCAGTCTCTTAAATAGAATAGATCTTTGCTAAATGTTACATATTAAATTGCAAATTTTCATATAAACCTCTAAAGCTAAAATCTGTTAATAAAAGATGTATTCACAGCAAGTCTAAGAACACATATTTTGGCAGTGCAGGACTAGGCATGGGAAAGCTTGGACAAGTTACGGTTAATGATTTGTAGCTTATGACCATGTTGCCTGGTGCAAGTCCTCCTTCCTGAGCACACGCACCTCCCTGTGTGTGTTGTTACCCAATGCCTCGCTGCTCTGGAAATGCAGGGTGACTTGACCTGTGTGCTGAGAGAACGGGTTTTGTATGCCTGCTGCAGCATGTGTCCAGCTTCTTCATCAGTAATGTATAATATGGAGTAGACAATAATTAAAATATAAACTGTTCTGCTTAGGCAGATGCAGCAGCCAGGGTTTGATCTCTGGCATGCCCTGCTGGCTCTGCCCTTGGGGCCAGCAGAGACAGTGACTGAGACTGGGAGTTCTGGAGCATGTCTGTAATCCCAGTGCTTGGGGGGCTGAGGGCTGGGAATATAGCTCAGTGGCTTAAGCACCTGCTTGACATATTCAAAGTCCTGAGTTTGATCCCCATTACTGCAGAACAAAACAAAATCAAAGATCTTCCTGAAAATACAGATCTGTTCCAGGCTTGGAGGCAGAACACAGCCAGATCACTAGGAGTCTGATCTATGTAGTGAGCTCCTATACACCCTATATATCCTGTAGATCCTTACTAAAGTAAAAAAATAAAATAAAATACAAGTTGTTAATCTCTACAATCATTAGGGTGAATCCTAAGGAATGTATGCCAAATTTAATGCTAACTTCAAAAGCTTGCATTCTATAGAGTTCTCCTTACATTACATTCCTAAAATATTAAAATTGATGAAATAAAGAGCATATTAATGGTGGTTGGACTTTATTGAAGGTAGGAAGAGGGTAAAGTATAGAATGAGAAAATAGTGAACTGTCTATGATAGAATAGATCTGCATCTGGAAGATGGTCATGATCTAAGGGCATGTTGCACACACAATATGCATAAACAAATGTGTACACAAATTTATAGTATCAGTAAATAAATATTCATATGCTCACATACAGACACGTATAAAATGTGAAATCTAAACAATATGGTCAGATTATGAGTCAATTGGTTGCTATGTTGTATTATTACTATAAGATTTCACCTTTGGAATAAACTGAAAGGCATATAGGATCTCACTGCAACTGTATATTATTACAATTATCTGAGATAAAATATTTTTAAAAATGAAAGAAGATAATAAAATGTGTACATTTTATTTTAAACTGTAGATACTGCAAGTAATGATCATGAAAAATGCTCACCTTGGCTCACACATGATGAAAACAATTAGAGTCTAGCTTTTCCCAAGAAATAATAGACCAATATTTACTAAATATACTACTTTAATAGAATTTCATATGAAAGAAATATTTTCAGAATACATTACTGTGCTTATTAAGGTGTTATTTAAATGTGGCAGGACCCAGACAAGTTAAGAATAAATATATCATCCCTAGAATATCTTCCTGCTCCAAATAGGAAGGGTCTTTATCTGAGAAGGGTTTATACTCTTGAGGAGAGAGTTGCTGTTGATGGATACAGAGTTTCCTACCTTATAAGTTCTGAATACTAGCTTCCTATTTCATCCATATTACTAACTATATTGTCATTGATAAAAAAATGCATGACTCTTACAAGTTCAGCAAGTAGAAATTATTTGCTTAAAACTCTAAATCATTGGTTTGAAATCCAACTGGGTGATAAGATTAAGTAATTTCTGTGAACTTCCTGTTACAGGAATACATTCTAAGATTTCTGAAAAACAAAGTAAAAGTTTGATGCTGTAATTGGATGAATTGTAAGGCAAAACTTAGTTCATAAACTACCAGTACTGGGAAGGAGTGTTAAATTCGATTGTTGATCAAGATCGTAAGAGATCATGCAAACTAAAATAAGGAACACATTGTCAATTTTATGTCATTACAGAATTTGAATAATTAGTGCCTTTGTTACTCTTGTATCATTGCTGGGACAAATACCAGATACTCAAAACTAAGGAAGGAAAAATTTATTCCGCTCACAGTTACCAGTGGTTTCAGTCCATACTCAGCTGGCTTCAAGGCAAAGTGGCACATAGCAGAGAGCAACCTTTCATGGTGGAGGCAAAAAGAGAGAGCAAAGGGAGTGTCCACGGCCAGGACAGCTAGCTAGCCTTTCTCTCCTTCTTACATTGTAATGCAAATTACATACCCCAGGGCAGGTGCGACATCTACAACCACAATATCAATCACAAATTCCAGAATCCACGTTATGACTGCATGAGGCTTTGGGTGGAAAACCAGACAGAAACAATAACATTCTGCCTCTGGACCCCCCAAAACTTATGTTCATCACTGTATGCAAAAGGCATATTAGTCCATCTCTAAGAGTTGTTGAAGTCCTACAAGTGCTGGATTGCTGAAAAGTCCAAGATACAAACAACAGGGAAATATAAAGCACTGGGACCAACACAAGTCTAAAGTTCAGCAGGGAAAACATTAAGTTCCGTAGTTCCATGTACAACATTCAAAGTCATCTGTGGCAAATTTGGAGCTCCAAAACCATTACATGGCTTCACCCCTACTTTAATGGTGCCCTTACTTTAGTGGCACTTTTAGTGGTACCTCCCATGGCTTCTCTCTTAGGCGGGCTTTGCTCCCTCCTTGTAGTTACCTTTAGATGATCCATGTACCTAGATTTTCCAAATTTCTGGGGGTCTGCTAAATAGGCTATTCACTCACACCTTTACACACTGCTCTCTCGGAAACACTGTCTGGCTTCCAAGGACTTCTGTAAGCTATGAGGAAGACTTCTTAACCTCAGAACTTCTGCATTCTGCAAGCACCTAAAACCAATGCCACATTGATGATGTCAAGGTCTGCTGCCCACAGAAGCAGTAGGCAGGTTTCCTTGTCTTCTGGATGTAGGGATTGAGTGCCTGGATTGCTGAGCACTCTGACTCTGATTCTGAAGAATAAATTCTCCATGCCAACATCATTATGTATCCTGGTGTGGCTGCTGCTGCCACTGTGGAACATGGAGCTCTGCAGCTTTTTCTCCAAGACAAAGTCCCCCACCCTTTTGAGTCTGAGGCTGGAGAGGGTAGTGACCTGCTGCCTCCTGTGATACCTTCAGGCTATCTTATCCATTCTCTTGTTCCTTCTCAGAAATAGAGATCTTCTTAGCTCTCTTTACATTCCATAACTTTATGGGCGCTTCCTTTCTGGTTAACCTCATTTTTTTTTTTTAACCCGGGATTGAACTCAGACCCTTGAGCTTGCCATGCAAGCACTTATGCTATTGAGCTATCTCCCTGGCCCTCCACCCTCACATTTTTAAATCATCCTGTTGGGCTCTTTGTTCTTGATTCTTAACATGAATCTGGCTAAAAGGCCCCCAACAATATCCATGTCACTGCCTCAATATTTGCTGCATTCAGATTGCTTTTGAAAAATTAATCAGTCTGTCATGCTTAATCACAGCCTCAAGTCAAGTCTCTGGACACAAGCAAAATACAGACAAACTTTCTGCCAAGCCATAACACAAATAATCTGGTGTCCAACAACCAATACATTCTTTCTTTCCAGAAGAATCTCTCGAGTCTGGTCTTTACAGCTAGGATTTCTTTCAGCGTGCTAGTCTTCTGAGCTCTGAACAGAATCTCCCATACAAAACAGCCAACTCTTTTATACTTCACTTGTAGGGAATATCTCTGAACCATTCCTATCTCTTTGCATAAGCCATTCCCAAAAGCTTGTAATCCACTGGTCTTGTAGTGAGAGCAACAACCCTACTTCTGGTACCAATTCTGTCTCAGTTACCTTTCTCTCATTGCTGGGAGAAATACCTGATATCCAAAACTAAGGAATGGAAGGTTTATTTAGCTCACATTTACTGGAAGTTTCAGTCCATACTCAGCTGGCTCCAAGGCAAAGTGGTACATGGCAGAGAGAAACCCTTCATGGCAGAGACAAAGAACAGAGAACAAAAGGAGTGGCAGAAGCCCAAGAAGCTATCTAGACTCTCTCCTCTCCTTATGTTGTAGTGAAAATTACCTTCTCCAGGGCAGGTGCAACATCCACACCCACGATAATCAGTCACAAAGTCCACAAGCTGGCCCATGACTGCATGAGGCCTTGGGAGGACAACTAAACACAAATCATAACAATTAGTTTCATCTAAACCAACTTATAGATAGAGAAAGGCCTGCTCTAATTTGGAACTTAGTCCCTGTTGCCTAAAAAATTAAATAGCACTCCACCCAAGGAAGCTCTCTGGAAATACATTTCTGATTTTCTATAAAGTCTGACTTCATTAGTCAATTTTATACTAGACCTGTACCAGTCTCACATCCCAGAAGGCTGCAGAAAACAAAGTTCAAAGCCTGACACATTAGAAAGCATTGGTTTTCAAATGTATTTTTACTTTAGATAGAAGAATGGTGAATATGAGAGAAAATTTATTCTGTACGTGGAAGAATAACAAAATTGAGTCATAATGGCCATAGAACTTTTGTGTTGTACTATTAATTGTCCAAAGTTTTTAATATGCTTCAATATTTGAATACATTTATCATGTAAGATATACTTGCTTATCACTTACCTGGGTCTCCTAGCAAAGTTCTTCAGGCAGTCTCTAAAGGAGATCTATAAGAAATACATTTATAAATGGAGCCTTGGTATCACAAATAGTCTGTTTTGTAACTTTTATCTGAAGGCTAAAAATAGTAGTGGGAAAATTATCTCTTCAGGTTTGAAGATTTGTGCTGTTTTCCTCAGAAGAGGAACTATGGGAGGCAACACAGAATGGCAGTTGTCTGAGTTGGTTCATATTTCAGTGATACAGTATCATACACTGTGTGGCTTATAAATAAAATAAATTTATTTTTCACATAGCTGGAATTGGGAATCCAAGATCTGGATGTCAATACAATGGTGTTCTTATGAGAGCTTTCTTTCCCACTGAAGAGTTCTTCTTCTTGGTATGCCGTTAAATGATGGAAACATAGTTAGAGAACCCTCAGTCTCCTTAACCAAGTCTTTCAGATCATTCTTGAGGGCTTCACTTTTACAATTTTAATTACTGGTCAAATGTCCATCTCCTAGTAGTACCACTTCAGGTTTCAACTGAAGTAAATGAGACATAGAAGCTTACATATAGCATGGTTTCTCTTATATGAAAATTGTAATATATAAATAAAGCACAAAATGAAACATAGGGGAGAGAGAGAGAGAGAGAGAGAGAGAGAGAGAGAGAGATTCTAATCCAGTTTGGAAAGGTATCTAAAAGTATATCTTGATGATAACATTGTCTTATTTTTTAATTTTTATGTTTGTAGTCTATTAGCCTGACTTTTAATCTGTACATAAAATAATTAAATTAATAAGGCCTGATAGCATAAGTAATTGAGTCTGATGCTGTCAAAATAAAAAGGGGTAAGAGGGAGGGGAAAAATAATTTAAATGTTATGTACCAGTTCTCTACAGTGAATGTGTAATTAGTATATGCTACAAACATGTATTTATAAAATCTTAAAAAATACAAAATACAGAAAATATGAATAAAGGAGTTATTATTTCAAGATACGAATTCCATGGCAGCCATCTAAAAATGTACATAAGGATAGTAAAAACAATAGCAAAATGACTAGCATAAGAACCTGTTTTTTCCTTTAACTTAAAGTTTTACGCATATAGTTATTAAACAATTTATTTTTCTTCTCGTCTTTCTTTTCCCTGCCATTTGATGTAAAGTTATGTAAATTGAAATGATCCAGTAAAATGTACAGCCAAGCTGACTTTTATGGTTCCAGGGGGCCTCTCTTTTGCAGTTACTCTACAAGGTCACAACTGCTTATCTAATGTCTGGTTCTACACACATTGGGGGTGGATCTCTGCAAGCCCACGCAACTCAGCATGTGGCTCCCAACCTCACCTTGTGGGCAGTAAAAGCAATGACCTCATTGCCTGCAGCCCACCAGAGAGACCTCTTCCCAGTATCTCAGCCACTTAAACTCCACTTCAGTGCTGGGGCGTGGGTCCTCCCAGGCAGTGGACAAGGATGTCCCTTTTGTCAGTTCTCCAGGTCCTAACTAGACCTGACCTCTGTCTTCAGCCTATACACAACAGACCTACTTGGACATGGATCACTGTTTTTCCTTCATTCTAGCTTTCACTGATCCTTTGGGGGACCCTCCTTTCAATCCTAATCACCTTTTTTCATCCTTTTTCTAGACCTTGACCCACGTTGGCAGAAATTGCCTCTGCTACTCTGAGCCACACAACTCCTGAGTGGCCTCCCCAGTAACCTCTCCCTTTAATCTTCCTTCAAATCAAAATGTCCCATTTCTTTCTCTAAAAGCTAGGTAATGGCTATTTTTGACCAAAACATAGTTTGTTTGCTTTTCATATCCTCTCTGACCTTGACAGATTTTTCTCTAGGTTTAGAAAATAAGACATCCTCTATGATCAGGCCTTTTTGCCATCCATTTTTATCCTCCTTCTATATCTTGCTGTACCTTGCACCAGACAATAACTCACTGCCCCTCATGCCAGCCTTCGACCCAAGGCTTCCTTATACACATACAACAAAATTTTTAATCCCACAAACAAACATCCTCCTCTCTACCTTGCTTTGGTGATTTAATGGGGCCTGATCTTCTAGACAAAGATGTATGGGTCCTGCAGCCTTTAGGCCCTCAGCTATAGCACCATGCAAGAGCCCCGGATAACTGTTCTGTTCAATGGTAAGTCTATTTCATTTTTCACACAGGATTTACTTATTTCTCTTTGTCAGCATCTCTGGGTCTTGGCAGCAATTTTAGATCAATGGTGAATTGTTCTTTACTGGGTCATCAGCATTTAACTAGGATCTAATATGTGTCCATAGTAATGGAATTTATATTTCAGTAGGCAAGTTATGCAAGTTGAGGAGGGAATTTAACTCAGCTAAAAACAAGAAAGATTTTTCATATATTTACTTGCTATTTGTATTTCTTCCTCTGAGAAGTGTATATTCATCTCAGATGAACATGTTTTGGATTAGGTCTTTGAATTGGAGGGCCTGATTTTTTTTGTAATTCTTTATATATTCTAGATAGAAGGCCTTGTCAGAGTGACAGTTGGATATACCTTTTTTACTCTGTTGGAGATTTCCTTTTTAGTGCAGAAGCTTTTCAAAAAGATGAGATACCAGTTATTGATTCTTTGAAGTTTTTCATATGTAATTTGGGTTTTGGTCATGAACTCTTTACCTATCCCTATGTCTTTAAGATTTCTACCTACATTTTCCTCTGAAATATTTAGTGTTTCTGTTTAAATATTTAAATATTTAATCCATTTTGATTGCAGCTTTGTTTTTGGTGATAGACATGGGTTTAGTTTTAGCCTTTGATATGTGCAATGCCAGTTTTTCAAGCAACATTTATTACAGAGACTATCTTTCTTCCAGTGAGCATGCTTGATCCCTTTGTCAAAGATAAGGTGGCTGAGTGTGTTTGATATTGTGTCTGCACCTTCTAATCTGTTCCATTGTTCCTTAGGTCTGTCTCTATGCCAGTACCATGCTGATTTTATCATAGTAACTTTATAGAATAATTTTAGGTAAGGCATTGTGATATTTCTTCACTTTCCTTTGTTTACTGAGATTGCTTTTGATATTTTGGGTCTCTTCTTGTTCCAAATAAATTTGAGGAAAGTTTTTTCTAGCTCTAGGAGGTACACTAATGGTATGTTAATTGGGATTCCATTGAATGTGTCTAAAATTTTTGGAAGCATGGCCATTTTGATGTTGCTTCTTTCTATCCAGGAGAATGGAATATTTTTCCATTTTCTAAAATCTTCTTTAATCTCTTTTCACAGAGTATCATGGTTTTCAGTCTATAAATCTTTTATATACTTTGTGAGATTGATGCATAAGTGTTTCGCTTTCTTGAATCTTATCGTGAAAAGCACAGTGTTTGTAATTTCTCTCTCAGTACATTCATTGTGTACAAAAATGCTACTGATTCTTGGGTGTTGTCTTTGTATCTGCTACATTGCTCAATTGGTGATTAAATGTACAAGACTCTTGGTGGAGTTTTGGGGGTCCTCTGTGTAGAGTAACATGTCATCTGAAAATAAGGTTAATTACACTTCTTTTCCAATCCTTATTCTTTTTGTTTCTCTTTCTTGCCTAATGATCTGGAAAATGTTTCCAGAACTATACTGAATAGGATTGGAGGTGGTGGAAACCCTTGCCTTGTTCCTGATATTAAACTGAAGGCCTTAAGTTTTTGTCCATTTAGTCTGATGTTGGCTGTTGGTGTCTCATAGCTGGCTGTAGGATTTTTATCATGAAGGAGTGTGGGACTTTGTCAAAAGCTTTTTCTGCATCTACTGAGATGATCATGTGGTTTTTATTCTTGGTTCTATTGATGTGGTACATTACATTTATGGATTTGCATATATTGAACCATCCTTTCATTCCTGGAATGAACCCTATTTGGTTATAATGTGTAATCTTCTTAATGATTTTCTGCATTGTTTGCTAGTATTTCATTGAAGATTTTGCATCTATATTCATTAGAGAGACTGGCCTGTAGTTCTGTTTTTTTAGTTGTATGTTTCTATGGCTTGGGAACCAGAGTAATACTTGCCTCCAGGAATGAGTTTGGGAAAACTGCTTCCCTTTCAATTTTATTGAAGAGTTTGAGAATAGTTGGCATTAAATCTTCTCTAAATTTTTTTTTAGAACTCTGCTGTTAACCAATTGGGACTTAGGCTTTCCTTTGCTGGTAGGTTTTTAATTACATTTTCAATTTCATTTGTCATTATTGCATTATTCAGAGTTTGCAAAACTTCTTGACTCAGATTTGGCTTTTCATATGTATCTAGAAAACTGTCCATTTCCCTTGTATTTTCCATCTTGAGAAAGTAAAGATTTTGAAACTAACTACTGACCATCTTCTGAATTTCTCTAGGGTCTGTAGTGATTTTGCCATTTTCAGTCTTTATACCAATGAATGTGGATTTTTTCTCTCTTTTTTTGATTAGGTTTGCTAAGGGTTTACCAATAAATAAAAATAATAAATAAAAAGAATAAATTTTATTTATTCTTTCAAAGAACCAACTCTTTTATTCATTTGTTCTTTGTATTGTTTTCTTTGTCTCCAATGCTTAAATTTCTGTCAATACCACGGGTCATTTGAGAAATGCAAATTAAGACAACAGTGAAATTCCATCTCATTCCAGAAAAAAATGGCTAACATCAAGAAGTCAGCCAATAACAAATTCTGGAGGGGCTGTGAGGAAAAGGAGCAGCCTTTTCTACTCTTGGTAAGAGTGCAGACTGATACAACCGCTATGGAAATCCGTGTGAAGATTCCTTAAAAAGCTAGGATTGGAGATCACATTCAAGCCAGATATTCCCCTTCTAGGTATTTTTCCAGAAGAACTAAAGACCTCATACTACAAAGATATATATGCACCCATATGTATAACACAATTTGTCATAGCCAAATCCTGGAAGCAACCCAGATGCCTATCAACTGAAGAATGGATAAATAAGATGTGACATTTTTATACAATTCAGTATTATTCAGCTATAAAACAGGATAAATTTGAGTCTTTTGTCAGTAAGTGAATGCAACTAGAGAGCATACTCTTAAGTGAAATAAATCAGACCCACATGTACAAACATCATATTGTCTCATTGGTGTGAAAATCTGAAAGAGAAACATGGAATCTGAAGGGTATAGTAAATACTGAGAAAAGGGAATTGATTTATTCAAAAGGAAAGAGGTACTGAGTTGAGAAAGGCAGGTGAGGGACTGGAGGAAAGAGACTTATCTGTGTAAGTAGCCAAGATCCTTTGGGCAACTGTACTGTGAAATTTTTCTGGTCTTTGGAAAGAAACAGATGATACTTAATTTGTTTTGTCTCCTTTTTTCAAATTATTGCAATTTTTCCTCTTCTGAATTTCTTATACTCTTCTTTTGTTTTCCTTTATTCTACCAATTTTTCATGTGTATATATCTGGTTATATGAAAAACTGGAAGACAATATTATGTATTGCAACAAATACTGTGAAATTCATGGTACTTTGTTAAGTCAAATTCCATATCATTCGTAATGTTCTCTGTTTTAATTATAATTTGTGATGTCTTTTAAAAATGATTGTAAATTCTAAAAAAGATTAAAAAATAAAAGTAAAATGATAAAAACAAGAAAAATTATCATCAAAAATGATTAAAAATGAAGATTATCATAATCTCAATTGTGCAACATATAGATATATTCCATTAAACAAAAAAACAAATATTTTATTATCTTCATGTGGAGAGAATAAAAAAAGTTTAGAGAGATGGAAATGTTTATTACATTCATGGAGTTAGAGTATGGATTTATACTGGTTCAATGTAGGGAAGCTCCAACTATATTTCCAAGAATTCATTCACTACATGGGAATGAATGTTTCACACATTCCCACTGCTTCATAGTGAATGTTTTATGATATTGAGGCTTTGTTAGCACCCATATTATCCTAGAAGTTGATCCAGGGTGATAGAAGCTGTCTATCAAAATTATACTGCTTCAGTTAGTAAACTCTGTTAGCATTAAACAACATTATGCCACATCTTCTTCATCTTTTCTGAGTCTCTGACCAAGTACTGTGTAGTGTTGTGAGGAGGGAAGTTCACTGGCTTCTACAACAGAGTGTGAAAATAGCAGGAAGTGGATGCAAGGTCCAGCTTCCTCCTTTGATTCTAGACATCCTTACACATCTCAATTTTTCATATTCTTTTTGCCTTTAGCTTTTTTTCTCCATTTCTGGGCTTACTGATCAATAGCAAATTTTGCTAAATAAGTGAAAAAAGAAAAACATAAAATGACATCGATTGGTGTTCACCAACTTCAGAGTTGTCCAAGATCCCTATTCCTTTTGATAAATAGAAAAATACAGGCAATAATGGCAGTACAGGGCATTATATGAGGAAGTAACATTTAAATGCTGCATCATTCTGTATTACTTGAAAAAATGTAGCTAATATAAATTCTGCAATTTGTTAACAAAATAAACTAAGGACATCCAAAGAATACAACATGAAATATAAGCAATGGAATTAAATCAGTGCAGATTTTTGCAGACTCGGTATGTGGCACAAACCACAGATACAATAATGTTCTCAGGGCTGGGAAGATAGCTCAGTAGAATAAGTGCTTGCCTGGCAAGTGCAAGGGCCTGAGTTCAATCCCCATTCTGCCAAAAGAAAAAAACAATGCCCTCAACTAATATAACATAGCAAACAGCAAAAACCAAAAATCCTCAGCACCTATTCTTTAAATGGAGTATCACAAGAGTGCTATTCTAGGTTAACACAAAATTCAAAATTATGTAATCTAAATTACATAAATACTTCTATCTTTATCAAGTGCATTGCATTCTGCATTTAACATGAATAATAAATTAAAATGATTATATTGTTAAACTTTAAACGATATCTTTGTGTAGGTGTAACAGTTATTATTTTAGAGTGCTTGCTTTGTCATAGGGACTACATTAATTGGTTCATATTTATTCATTTTGTCTTTATAATGTGGTATGAGTTGCCGTTTTATCCAGCCCACAACCAAAGAAAGCAGAGCCCAAATGGTTTAACTTGCTTTGAAGAAAGAGATCAAGTAAATAAGAGAAGTGTGGCTTAGGTTTTCTAACCTCTGAGTGTGCATACATCCCTTTCAAACAGCAATTTGTTTAATTCTCATGGAAAAACATTTGACAAAAATCAAACCATGAATGAATTCCAGCATTGTTCCACTCTTGAATATTATCTTTCACTTTAGATTAGCTGGGGAGTTTGAGAAGATGAGAAAATGAGGGACCAAATGAAGAGGTGAAGTGGTGGAAGTGGTCAGATACAGGATCTGTTGTGGTCCATCTCTCTCCACCACACTCTGTTTCATTTTCCCTTCCTGCAGATTGCTCTGGGAAGAGCACTTTTTCTCTGGCCAGAACTTCCGCCATCTGGTTTCTGTCATAGAGCCAGAAACCACGGGCTAGAACTGTGAACCAGAATCTACCTCTCCTTGTCTAAGTTGTGGAGGTCATTTATTATGCCCCAAGGATCAGAGGATGAGATGGGAAACGGGGAAGTGAGTGAGATAGATGACAGGTAGATGATAGATTGATGTTTAACAAACAGGTTAAATAGGAGGAGATAACTGGCGACAAAACATGGAAGCAGTTTCAATATTTTCATTAATGATAGGTGTTTTTTTCTATCTGCAACCCTTTTCCTACATGCATAATCATTCTGCTAAATCTTGCTTTAAATATAAAGGATGCCAATCATCTTCCCACTATGCATATGATGCTTTCCTTACCCGTGCCTACATCACATGAAAAGAATTGTATCTGATTTTTACAAAAGTGTACCCAGTTATTTGTTAAATAAAATGGCTTATGTTGTTTTGACCATATCAGTCACATGTGATCTCTATTTATATCTTAAATCACATAAATAGAGAGTGGTTTGAATCATATATTTCTTGGAGAGAAAAATTACCATTTTTTATCATTCTTATCATCTTCCCAAAATTTTAATTTTTTGATGTATTCAACATATTGAATGCACATTTTTAAAAAAATTTGGACCTACCCCTCTTTCTATACCCCTATTTCTGCTCTTTGCCTGGTTATTTTCCTCAATATGACCATCCTCAAGATGCCAGCTTTCCACTTTTCTCTCTCCTGAATGGTGTGTCTTTTTATGGGTGCTATTATCTCTTTCTTCCTTTAAACCTCTTAAGAGCCTAGCATATAGGAATGTATTTTCTAGTAGTGCTACAATAAAAATGCCTATGAGGCATAAAATGACTATAGATTATTGGAAACAATCTCATTTGTTATTGCATTTTAATGTGGAAGTCATTTTCCTTAAGCATCCAAGACAATTTTTTCTCCAACCTTACCTTGCTTGTGATAAAGCCCATTCCATTCTCATGTTGATCTTTTGCATCTTTGACTTGTTTATTTACTAATTTGCTTGTTTGCTTTTCAAAGCTTTTAGATTCTTTATGTTTGTTAAATTGTATATATCATGATGAGATACTTTATTGATATAATTTTTCATGCACATTCTGGGAATATCCGTTAACTCAAGTTACTTCAAGGAATATTCTTGTGTTATTTTTCATCATTATTTATCCATCATTTTCTTTAACTTTTCAGAATTTTCAATTCTCTGCTTATATTTTATAATTCCTAACAATATCACATTTCCAACTTAAGTTTGATGTTTTCATTTTGAGCTCTTCCATTCTCTGTCACGTAATATTTTAACTGTAATATCTGAAATGATTCGTTTTCATTTCAAAACTTATTTTAAATTTCTAACAGTGTGTTCTTCTTATCTGAAACTTCACCTCTGTAAAATTCCTTATTGTTTCACGGTTGCAGTTTCTCCTCATTTTATTAATACCAAATGCATGTGTTTGTTTTTAATACACATAAATACATTTATGTCTAATCCTATAAGTTTACAGTTTGGTGACTTTTATTTTTTATTTGTTTATTTCCCATACCTACAATATATCTTTTTTCATTGCTTTTTTTGCTTTCTTATATCTTAGGTTTTCTAAATTTCATGTTAAAGTTGTTTTATCAACTGGACTGGTATGTTTTAGGGATGATAAAACAAGAACATCTCCTAACATTCAATAAGTGGTGTTTTTCAGTGTATCACTGGATATTGTCAGTGCTGCTATTTACAAATAGTATTTCATCTCCAACTTTAGAGATGGTCAGCGATGAAGACTGAAGGGATACCCTTAGCTCGACAGAGGAGTGGCGACCAGGGCCCCTCAACCTTACCATTGTGTGTAGCCCACTCCTCTGATTGAACCCCCAAGACTCATCTCTTCAAAAGTATGTTGTGCTTTTTATTCCCCAGTTTCTCCAACATTCTACTATATAAAAGTTAATCTTAGTATTTTTGTACTTTATTGTGTCATTTAATACTTTTCAGATGTTTCCTGGGTAACTGTTCTATGAACTTTTTTTTTCATTGTCCTTATCCTTGGGAAAGTACTGTATAAGTTCCTTTACATGTACGGTGAAATTTTCTTAAGAGAGTAAATATAACTATATGCATTATTTAGTGATATTACATCAGAAAAATTTTATATATGTACTTTGACTTTCAGCCATTTGTTTGTGTTGTCTGTATACTTTAATTGGTGTGGTTAGTAAGAAGAAAAATTAACTGGAAACTCAAGCCAGAACATTTCAACAGTAATCCTTGCTGAAAATTAAGATGCCAGTATATTGACTTCCCTGTTATTATCAAATATTTTATTTATGTAAGTTAGTCACCCTGAACAAAGTCATTGTATCTTTTATGAAGAGAAGTCAATATACAATATTAATGATTAAGAAGGAAATATCATGTAAATTAAATTTATTTTCCATTATAGCATAGGTTGTGTATAATATAGAAAAGTATATAAAACATGAAGTGAGTATATAAATTTCAGAAGTTATATTAATAAAGAAAGTGTTTCTTAATCATTAAGTTTTGTGATAATAAAAGAACAAAAAATGAATAATTAGCTTAAAGTTTGAAATCAGATGAGTTGCTTATGCTATATAAGATCTATTTTTAACATTTATTTTTTACTTATAAAAAGAGACCATTAGGATTATAATTTCTCTCTTTTTTTTTTTTCTATTTTGGGGGTTTACAGGGTGTTTTCAGGGTCTCACTACTAGATTGGACTCATAGTGATCCTCCTGTTTACAGCCTCCTAAGAGCTGGGATTACAGGCATGTGACACCACACCCAGTCTCAAGTGTAGTCTCATCGTGCCTTGGGGGCAGGGCCAGCATGGCAGGCCTGGGGATCTACTTTAATCTGCTGAGCTACTTGGCCTGTCTTCAGTACATATTTCTAAATGCTTTTCTCTCTCAACTTGATAAGGTAATTCAGTCTAAAAAAATATTTTAGTTAATTACTTATAGCCTACGAAAACAATCTCCAACATATCTTTCATTTTTCATCAATTCTCCACTGCACAACTGTCTCTGACAGCCTGATTTTCACAGGCATTAAGACTTCTCACATTAGCCAGTGTGAGAGGGAGTAAAATATCCCTACCTTCACACTTACCACTGTGACTTAGATAAACAACATGTTCAATAAACTCATCCAAACTAAAAGAATACAACTAAGAAAACTTAGCAAAATAAATGTGACCCCTTGAGGACATGCAATTAGAATGATTTCTAATAGAGTTCCGGAGGGGCAAATAGACACCATAGGAGAATAATGGTCATTAGACAGATAGACAGCTCACTGTCAGGGGTTAATGATAAGGCTGAAGCTCAAAGCTCTGCAAGTGTGGAGAACACTAAGCTTATTCCCAAAGGTGCTAGATTTTCAGAGGGATAGAAAAGCAGCAGATTTATTTAGACACCTTTAAATGCTTTAGCAAAAGTCTACTGAAGAAGATGGATACAGTCTTGTATGGGATTGACCCTATGATGAGAGACACACAGATAACATAGATTATTGCAATGATAGGGACAGAAGGACCAGTAATGCTTGTTGAATAATTTAAAGTCAGATGTACTGTCATAAACCCCTAGCAAATGATGTGAGGCTGGCCTAGATCAACATACAGTTAGATATATACTCCCCAATTGTCTTTATTAAATACTGAAATTTATATGATTCTGTAGGCGATATCAAGCATTGGAATAGCAAACATTTTAAGTAACTAGTATTCTATAGTTTTTTGGTATGAAATTAAAGGATTATGAATCACAAATTATGAAAGCAAGAAATGGGAAAAAGAAACATTTTTGGGAGCACACACCACTGTAAGCATTGAAGATGGAAATTACTACAGGTATGAAGGTATAACATAAAACTGTTTTAACCACTCAGTAATTTTAGGCTCGTAAGATTCTGATTTTGTTATCCACAAAGCAGAAAACCTATTTGCATCTGGTTAAAACAATTTCTATAATTTAGAATCACATGCAATGTCTGGGTATGTTTACAAAGCAGATATTGGAAATGATGTAGTTTGGTAAGAGAACTGTACAAAGAAAAACCATAAAACAAAAGTTTTATAGATAATCATTTTCTCAGGTAAATAGCAGATAACATTTTGATATCCAGTCTAGGTTCAGTGCAAGGTAAAAGCAATCGGCAGCCCATAAGATCAATCCACATGCAGGCATAAAAGCTGCAAGTCAGTTTTCTGTAATAGTCCTTTTCGCTGGATTTAGTTTCATGTACCAACAATTCAAAACCAAAAAAAAAATAAATAAATAAAATTGAATTTGAGACGATCTATAAGCTTTCAGGAAAAGGTATTTGATCAGGAATTAGAATATTTTTGTTTGATTGGTTTTGTTTTTAGATAATGTGGAGTCTTGTTCAATAGAATAGACATGGTCTTCTGTTTGCAGAGTTTGAGTTGTGGCTATGAAAAACCTGACATTTGAGGAATTTCCTTACAGCTGTGCTTCAGGTACTTCATGCCTACAACAGACACTTCATGACCTGGCTCATAATGATGCTGGGAGGGAACCAAGCTAGAAGTTAGATGATCTGTATAAGCTGTTCAGAATAATGCCTGGAATGTAGAAGGCACCACTCAACTGTTTGATAATATTTTTATTATATTTATTTTAGGGACTCTTCCTTTACACTAGGCACAGGAAACTTCAGTTCTTCCTAATATCTATTGTTCTAAAAGGAAAAAAAAACCAAATAAATATTAACTGCTATTACAACATGGAGATAGAATATAGTTACTCTTAAAATAAAAGCATAAATTCTGGAAAATGTAAAAAATGGACAAGATAAGGGTATTTGATGTTTCCATACAATAGGTTTGCAAGTATTAGTCAAGGGTAGGGTGACTTTGCTCCCCTTTTATTCTGGCTAATTCTCTACTTTCTCTTAGTGTATCTGTTTTCTGTAAATGATGTTTTAAAGTCTGCAAAATCATGTTAACTAGCAACAATGGAAACAATCCCTTACTATTTAAATCCCTTACTGTTTTAAAAAAGAATCCCCCAATATCTCCTGTTATAGATAGAGAGTGAAATTATGAAATAGTGAGATTATTTCCATTTTAGACTGAAGATTAGGAAAAATCAGAGCTTTATTAATAAGGCTAGCCACTGGACCATTCCCAGGTTATAGACCTTAAATGTCCTGCTGGCATTTGAACATGCTTCCCTGATTCTTTTAGATCAGAAATATGTCCCACATCATTCTTTGTTTCCTCTCTGCTTAAATATTTTCTTAGTTTTCATGGAAACCACAAATTAGTTTTGTTTTCCTCTTAAGAACATCTTAACATGGGTGGGGAAGGAATGAAGGAGTCACAGCATCTTAACACAGGTGAATTAGAGGCTAAATTTGAGCCTCTTTTGCTAGGGTAAAATTAAGCCAGTTGAGAGAGCTGCTATCCCCTACAAGAAAGGTCCCTGAGTGGGTGGCAATTTTGATCTCTAAGTTGTATTCTTGTCACTAGCTTTTTCCTTGTCCTTCCTTATGTTTTCTGGCTGTCATTGGCTAAACAGCCACCTTCCTCCGTGCACTCCCAGTGTCCAAGTTCTTCCTTGAAGCTAGCCAACCACTGACTGACCCCCTGGAAACAGTGAGCAAAACCAGCCTCTTTCTTTAAAAACCATGTGTTACCTATTTTTCTTGGACATAAGCAAAGTGACTAATAGTTTTTGCCAAATAAGGAGGCTCATTGCAACGACTCTGCTTTACCATGTGATTCAGAATCATTTGGAACAAGCTTACAGGAGGAATTTACAGAGCTTTGAAGGTGCAGACTACAGATGACATGAATTCTGTAAGTCAATCTTGATAGAAGATTGTCGTTAATGTTTAGAAGACCAGAATGTGGATAAGAATATGCAAAGTGAAGGCAAACAGGGACTCTATTGACAATTGGACTAGATATCATGTGTCTTACCCTATGGCAAAAAGTGATCTATATTTTCCCCAAGTCCTAAAATCTTGTGTGAAATTACATTTAAACATGTTGGATTAATTGATTTGGAAGAAGAAATTTCAAAGCAATTCAACTTCCATGCTATGCCATGGATACTGCTGGGTACATTCAGCCAGTTTTACAATGAAAATCAGGATCAAAAGGTGAAGCTGAATGATTTGCAAGACAGCTTAGTCAGAAAGGAAGCACCTACAAAGTTTGTGTCATGGAAAGCTTGATTATTCAAATGGTTAGCATTAGAAAGAAGCTAAGTACTTTGCATCAGGACAATAAAAACGATGGCTTTAAGGCACCTAAGAATAGAAAGACTCCATCCATGCTCAAAGGTGCTATTGAGTAAAACTTTCTTTTGAAAACAGATACTTCAGATGCTCTACTGCAGATAGGCATTGGAGGGAATTGCTTTCCCAGATTTCATTTCAATATGTTCAACTGCCAAGACACTTAGAAGGCCTTGCAGCCATGGTCCAAGAGTGTCTGGCTGTTGCTTAGACTCACAAAAGACCTTATCATCATGTACCTGGTGCTGATTTTGAAGACATGCAGAAAGAAAGAGTTACAGTATTCTACAGGCTTCATCTCACATTCAAAGCAAACTTATGAACGAGCCCCTGTAAGGGTGATGCATGAAGCCCTGAGAGTGAAGCTGAGGGTGCAATGAAGACCCTGGAAGCTCAGTGCACCAGCAGTGTGCAAAGACTGCTTGGGAAAGCTGCAGGTAGCAAGCAAAGCCAGGCCAAAATAGAGTGCTGCAGCTGATAAGGTCACAGGGGCTGGGCTTCTCAAGCCCTACCATATTGCCACAATTGTTGCAGGTGATGTATATTGAACTGTAGGAGTTATTCCCCTACTGGATTTGTCTTGCTTTGCCCTCAGTCATTTCTATCCCCCATCCTTTCTTTAAAAATTGGAAAGCTTCTCCTGTACCATGATGTGGTAGAAATGGTTAGACATTTTTTTATTTTTATAGGTGATCATAGCTCACAGTTTGCCTTGAATCTCAGAGGGGATTTTTAGATTTGAACTTTTCAGCAGTGCTAGAACATTTTAGATTCAAGATGGACTAAATTGCCTTTTGTGTTTTGAGATGTAATTGAGCTTTTGGGGAGACCAGGGTGGAGATTTATGGTTTAAATCTACAACATCCCTCAAAAACCTTGTGTTCAGCTTGGTCAGAGTGTGGGGTGTGGGTCAATGGGGCATGAGCTATATTCTTACACCAGGTCTCTCTCTCTCTCTCTCTCTCTCTCTCTGTCTCCTCCTTCCTCTTCTTTCTTCTTCTCCTCCTCCTTCTCCTCTTCCTCCTCCTCCTCCTCTTCCTCCTCCTCCTCCTCCTCCTCCTCCTCCTCCTCCTTATCACTCTCACCCCTCTCTCCATCTCCCCTTAGTTCCTGGGAATAAATAGGTGAGATCTATTCTCCCTCATTCTCTCCCCTGTGTCCTTTCTGCCTTGAAGCCAGCCAAGCATAGACTAAACTCACTGGAAAATGTGAACCAAACAAACCTTTTTTCCTTGAAATTACAAAGGCTGAGATTTTTGTTCCACAGACAAAAAAAGATGATTAATACATAGTATAATAAAGTAATTAATTAATTAACTAATATGAGAGCTATATGGAGTCTAGGTTGCTCTCCTTGTACAATATAATTTTAAAATGTCCTAATTCTAGTCATGCCAAGAACATTGAATACTATTAGGTCACAAGTTACATGAACATGCCTAATGCTCCTTAAAAGAAGAAACAGACATTTTTTCATTTTAAATCAATGCTCAATAAGTATTATCAATGATAAATTAATGCTTGCTGAATTTTTCATCTTGATATGTAATGACAATAATGATAATTGAAATGAACATTTGTAAATATCACACAAGCAAATTTAAGTTAAACTCAATTTCTTATCAGAAGAAGTCAAGATATGCAACAAATAGATTAGTAATTTTGACACTCAGGCCTCTAAGAACATCGAAGGCACATCAAAGTATGTATAACCCCTCAGGATAAGTTTAAGTAAGGAAGCGATTTGTCAGATAACCATGATGCTTAACTTACATTCCACGCTCTGTACGTCTCAGCTCTGAGCTTTCCCTGAGCCAGGTGTAACTCATGAGACAGACTTGAATATCAAATTCAGAATATATCACTAACACAACATACAATATTAAAAGAGTTCCTTTTGCCAAGGTGTCACTGATAATTATAAGTGCTTAAACCCAGACCATATTCTATGCCTGCAGTAGATAAGGGTGAATATTGTATCTCTTCAGATATTATTTTTTCCATCATTTCTGAACTTAGAGGTTTTATTAGCTAAATTGGTGACAATGTTTATAATGCCGCTAGTAGTAAAAATAGAATCAAATTGTGTACAGCACCTAAACATCAACTGCATTATGTTTGTTTTACCACTAGAACACTAATCTGAGCTACAAGACTGAAAGTTAGCAGATTAAAATGTAAAATAATCCTCAGGACAGAGCTGTAGTCATACCCGGCAGCTTAGCCTTAGCACATATACAGGCGAGTCCAGAAGGTTTTTCGTGTTTGTGGTTTTGTTTTCGTTTTTCTGAATATCATTTCCAGGCACTTCCAAGATGGATGTTTCTCAAGAGAAACAGAAATCACACCGGGGATATTGCTAGCCCCATGAGGAAAACCTGACAACATCCATAACCAGTAATGTACAAACTTATTTAAATATGTCTGCTTGGTGCTACGTCACAGAGGAGAACACAACTAAAGTGCAATCTCATAACTTTGAGTCTCGCTTTGTGTTTTAGGAACATTTTTACATTTTCCTTGAGAACTTTGCTGTGTTGGTGGTTTAGGCAGTTTTTCAAAGTTGAGTTGCACAAAACTACTTATGACACTTTCTTGAAAACACTGCAAGACACAGACTTTGAATACTTCAGCAGGGAATCTAGGAACTTAATCTCCTAAACCAGGGAATGTCAATATAGAATTACAAAGTCAATTTTTAGTGCATTATAACTCAAGACCAAAAGAAAAATAAATCCCAGAAAAAACATTCTGTACTATGTTTTCCTAGACAGGAAAACAGAAGACCTGTGTGCCACATCATAGGATCAGTCCGTATGTGTTATTCTCTTCTATTTATTCATCCTCAGTGGTTTTGTTAATAAGGGTCTGTCATACACAATTTTAGTCCCAAATATTTGGTTTTTTAAAATTGTTTTTTAGTTCCAAATATTTGTCATTAGCCTACACATCAATAATGCAGTCTAAAAATTATCAAATCACTCATATACTCTGAAACAGATTTTTTGAAAGGCTATTTTGCAAATGATATTCTAAATAAAATTTTTAATAAAAGGGGCAATAAACAACATGTTTTGCACAATAGGATCAAATAAACACTTGTTTATATCTGTTAGGCTTCTTGGGAAATATTAGGCAGCAAAATACATTGTACGATACATTCTAATCCTTCATTTTGTTTCTAGGCTAGTAGTAACAGTTATCATCATTTTCCTGATGACAATAATAGGCTGCAACTTACATCCTCTTGCAGGGCACTATTAGCAATCACTTAGAACAGCAGTCTCTTCACTGGAGTAGGTGAGACACAGCAGGGTTTGGAGAGAGTGGCCAATAATCAGCAGGTTTATTGGATCTGCCAGCGGGTAGATTATTTTAAAAGTTGTACCTGCTGGGATTTTGTTCTCTGAAGAGCTTGTCTGTGTTTTCCTTACTGCTTTAGCTATATTTCTTATAATAGTGAATTTCACATTAGCAGACACCTTCCAGAAATTCTGACACCTGAATCAGAGGGAGTTAATTTTACTCACCAGTAGGGGTCATTACCAGTGAGCTAGCACTTAACACTGGAGAAATAGGAATTGACAATAGAAATGACATAGTTGCAAAAAAAAAAAAGCATTCTTAGGAGTGTATTTTCAGATTCTGGATTTATGTACATTTATTTATCATATCAGGGTGGGTTGAATTAAAGAAAAGAATTGTCATCTACAACAAAGTGGTTAAATAAGATGTTGACACTTGGGAATATGGAAGAATAATTAAACATTTTTTTCTCATAGAACTTCTTAAACAATGTTGAGCTTGACTTCAAAATAGCATTTTTAATATAGCAGCAAACCACTACAATTTATTGAGGTTTACATGTGTAAGTCTATTACTTGTCATATGTTGAAACCTCATTATAATCCTTTTAGGGAGGTACATTTTCCCCATGTTCAAGCTGACAAAAGTAAGTCTAGATTAATTTGAGTAAGTTTTGCATAGCACAGATAGTTAATATTTGACCAGTCCTAAAAACAAATAGCAGTGTATGAAGTTAAGCAGTTTTAAGCAATCTGCTGCAGAGTCACACAGCTCCCAGCTTCTCTTGATAAAAATTGTCTTTGTCTTTTACATATAACAGTTTCATGAGAAAGAAAAATATCGATTGCACCTGAATTAAATAGTAAAGATTTTTATCAGTTGAAAAACTGAAACAAAAGAGTAAAAGTCTGAATTAGAAAATCAGCACAATTATCAACGATCCAATGTATTCATAGCTCCCCATTGTGCTTCCATAACTCTATCTTCATTTAAGGTTACTGTTCCTCATATGAGCCACATGCTACCAAAACCACAGGGCAGGGGACTTCTCCACTATTTCTAGTGAAAATGAAGAAGAACTTTGCCACATTCATCAAAATTTTGCATTTTTCACTAATTGGTCACTCCAAACAGCTGTGCAAATCAATCCCATGTGCTAATAGCTAGGACATCTCTACGTACCACCCTTGCAAATGAAATGAAAGTCTTCATTTTACATAAGCTTTGGTCCAAAGAGAAGAGAAAGCTTGGTGTTTCCAAAAAATTCCTAAAGTGCCCAGGAAACTGAGTATTATGAGTGTAAAACAATAAGGCCATAGATACTAAAGCATGGATTCTCACAGGCCATTTTAAAATATGTTTCATTTGGCTGGGTAGGGTGGCACAGGCCATGTGGTTCTAGCCCTTGGAGACTGAAGGAGAAGGATCAGGTAAGAGTTTTAGGAAAGTCTAAACTACACAGTGAGTTGAAGACTGGCTTGAAGTACAGAGTGAGAATGTGAATTACTTTTTTTCTCAAAAAAACTGACTAGCTAACTAAAGTTATTTAGTAACTAAATAACTAAAATTAAAATTTTGTTTAATAGATGAATAGTCATAATTTTTAGATAAAAACAGATACGTGAGTTGTTGTGCTGTGTCCAGATGTTCCCGAAAGCCTCATGCAGTCATGGGATGTATTTCTAGAGTTTTTGACTGATTTGTGGTCCAATGCTGGGATTGTGGTTGTGAGGACTATACCTACCCTAGGGCAGGGTATCCTGCATACAATATAAGGCAGGGAAAGAGGCTTGCTCTTGTTGCTCTTACTGTCTTCAGAAGCCATGAACTGTTGCCCTCTGCCATGTGCCACCCTGCCTTGGAGCCAGCAGATTATGGACTGAAACATCCGCAAATATCAATCTAAATAAACCTTTCTTCCCTTAATTTTGGGCATCAGGCATTTTATCTCAGCAACAAGAGAAAAGTAACCCACTCAAAAATAATAAAAAATAAATATTTAAATAGAATTTTAAAATAATTTGGTTTTGTGTGGTAATACAATTTCTGATGAACAGAGGCAGAGATATTGTTAGTTATACCAGTGTACACAAAATAGATGATGGTCACTGGGACCATAATTGTTCAGTAAAGGCAGAGATTAAGTATGGCCAAATAGCTCAGTGGATTAAGGTGCCTGCAAGCAGGTGCAGGAGCTGGGGGTTAGATCCCTTGGTCCTGCTGTGTCAGCCCCACCTCTGGGGTGGGCTAAGATGGTGATTGAGTCCAGGCATGGTGGCACAGGCCTGTAATCCTGGCACTTGGGAGGCTGTAAATGGGAGAATCTCTATAAGTCCTATACAGTAGTAAGACCCCGAACACCCTGTAGACCTTTGACTAAAAAACAAAGCAAACAAACAAAAAAAGTGAATGAACCTGAGCTATATTTTTCATTGGGCAAGCAAGACATCCATATGTTTTTATAAGGTGTTTTGCATAAACTACATTATTAACTAATTATGTCTGAGTAGATTACACAGATTGTTCAGGAAAGTGGGGTGCAAATGTAAAGGCATTTGTTGGGAAGATAGCTCAATAGAATAAGCACTTGCCTGGCAAGTACAAGATCCTAAGTTCAACCCCCAGTACCACCAAGAAAAGGCATTTGTTTACTGAGCCTCCTGGTGTCCTTATCTTGGTCATCACACACCTATGCAATCTTCTCACTCCTCTTTACCAGCTGCCTATAACTCTCTTTGCCAGACCCTCCCAGTCTCCTCTTCTGCATGAACCAGTGTGACTCAGAGAAATCTTCCTGCCCTCACACAAGTGCCTGCTAATCCTCCATGATCACTATTGGGAGCTGCTTAGGAGGTTAGGAAAGTGACAACCAAACTTTAGCCAATGGGACCTAAGCCCAGCCATACTATCATGAACAGATCGTGGCTCATTCTCCCCAAATTGCTTCTTATCTATCTCCCTGCTTCGATTCTGTGAAAGGGGGGGAAAAAAAAGGTTTTACTTGTTCAACAATAAGTGACTTTGATATAATTGGGGGATAGAATTTGGGTGGCATCATTTATAGAATAATTGCTGCAAATAACTGAAGGACTATGAGGATTTTGAAGACAAGATAGTTTGGAGTTTTTTCATTCATAAATCAGGTATTGTCTGCAGAACGATTGCACCTCTGTCTCTGGAGACTCTGCCAACATCCCTGCAGTAAGTACACAGACTCTGTAGACAAGCTGTCCTCTTGACGGTGGAGGAAGGGCCACATTCAGACATTTGTAGCTTTTCTACGTCTTCTCACACTAGAAACCCAGAAGCATCATTAAGAAAACAGGGTTGACCTCAGCTAACAAAACCACACAACTATGTCCTTCACAACCTAAACAACTTGCACTCCTACTCTGTGTCACTAAGTAGAAACAAGCACAATTCCAGCTCAAAGCACTCTTTTGAGAACTAACAATAATAAAAGACTGATTTCAATTTATTCATTTCAATTTTTGTCTGCATTCTGAATTTTATTAATTAATACAACATACTATTATATGAAATTATCAAAACTACACTGTCTGCAAACATATATTGTTAATCCTCCAGAAGAGAAGCTTAATGATATTACTCTATAACATAGGCACTTGAGCTTAACATCACTGTCAGAATATCAAACACATTAGATATAATATGGAACAGGTATTTTCCAACAATCATTGATATGCTAAACTTTAAATCCTTATAGAATGTGAAAAAAATAAAAAATAAAACAATAAAAAATAAACAATTACACATTTTTGCAAAAAATTTAGAAATTTAACCATATATAACATTGTAGCAGGACAGTCTTATGACATTTTTTCTTGTCTCTTGTTTTCTTTTATTACCTTTGTATTAAAATAAACATTTATTTGAGAGAGAGTATAGCAATAATTGATATGGCATTGGAAGCAGTACACATTTAGGAGATCAGAATGGAAAATTCTAAGCATGGCCCTAGTATTACACATAGGTCTTGCTTTATCTTGGTCTTAACCATCCAGCAGAAAAGTATAAATAGAAGGTATGAAAGTAAAACCATAACAATATGCTGAGCTGTAAAAGGCTCAAGTTAACAACTTCTGACATTGCCAGTTCCTCAGATAACCCACTACTGTTATGGACTCTTAAACTGTATTGGATTATTTTGCTGAATTCACGCAGCAACAAGATATGAATGGCAAAGGAACACCCATCTCTGACAAAACTAAACAAAAAAGGAGGATATAAATGAAGGTTCATTTTGTAGTAAAAAAATATAGATATCTGTATATACAAAATATCATAGCTATATAGCTACTTTCTTGTAGTTCAATGAGAAGGAAGATTTATCCTAATAGTGTGTAGACAAGATATCATGTTTGCATCTTTCACTCTGAATAACTACTGCAAAGACAACAATATATAATGTATTAATTATTTTAACTGTCCTAATACCTGGTTTTGAAACTGCTTCATTGCTATTTCTTTCTCAATAAAATTATTTTAAATACTACACTGTCATTATCTCCAGCAATTGTTTTTATTATTTTTAACTGGTAAACTTAAGCCTTTAGCATTATGAAATTCAATTTTCTAAACAAATTATCCTATTTATTTCAACATTGCCATCTGTAATTTTAGAGTGTTTGTTTAAGATATTTTCTTTTATAGAAAAAAATGTAAAAAGCTAAAGATAAATGCTCAAATGTCCGTAGACTAGGAAAGAAATGATAGTGACAAACTACAGAGGATCATGGGAAGTGTTCAAGCTTGTGAGTACACAGAATTAATGGGATTTTCTAGTGATTTGGGTAACAGGTGAAGGAGACAGGGTTGGCATTGACAATCACCAGCTGACATGACCTGGTCATAATGGTGTCCTTTGTGGAGGGAAACACTGGTATAAAGCCTAGGTATACAGCTAAAATTCAAGTTATGATTTTGCCCTGGTTTTGTAAGAGAATCTTGAAAATATCAGTAATTTATGCTAATTATGTAGAACTAAATCTAAAAAGCAGTTAGTGTAAGATATATTATTATTATTATTTTAAACATATTTGGTTATTAAAAGGTCTCACTACAGAGCTTGAACTCATATTTCAATTATTTTGGTGACCTTTTCACTCTTTAAGTGTATCTGAATGATCTGGTTTTATTTTTAGATTAGCAGTATGCATGGTTTTTTGATAGAGTAGTTTGGAAAATGGATTCAGACTTTCTTCATATTTTATTAAACTGTGGTTATTTTATCTCTACCTAAAATATCATCTTTTAAAAAACGTAATTGGTACAGGGTCTCACTACACAGATTGGACTCGAAGTGATCCTCCTGTTTTCAGCTTTCGCAGCGCTAGGATTACAAGCATGCACTACCATGCCCAGTCTTAGTGGCTAGCTCTGCACCCCTGAGTCTGGGGCCTTTGTGACATATGGTGTCAAGGACTGAACCCGCGTCCCTTAGCTTGCCTAAGCAGGCACTTTAGTCCATTGAGCTATCTTGCCGCCAAGATATATTATTTTTGAATAGTCTATTTGAAAGTCATAAAACTTCAATAAAAGAAATTGGATGGTATTGCCTCAGTATATTATAGCTCATGACAGCCTAAGAACCTCAGACTCACCCTTGAGTAAATCTAATACTTTATTATGGATTGTCTGAGAAAACTCTGGAGAGATTTAAAATAAAATGTAGATAAGGCATACTTAGCAGTTGCATGGTGGCAAGGAAACAATTAGTGATCTTGACCAGAATTCATCTGTAGAGAGATAGAAGCTAAAGGACGAGTGTGGCTGTGAGCAGGAGATTTCACATAATAATAGATTGATGCTTAACATATGGACAGGTTTCAGAAAGCTTTCTACAGAGTAAAAATTAACACTGAGTTTTGTTTGGGATGGCAAAGTCATAAAGGCTGGCTTATCCTATTGCCCTAAGCAACGAATGGGGGATTGTGATATTTGCTATCATTCTTTCGAGATTTCTCATTATCCTGTTAGTGTAGGCCATCCTTTTCTACTTACTAAGACCGGAATCAAAATTCCTAAGATTAAAGATGCTCCAGGACAAGGTCTTACTAGCTTACTACCACTCTCTGAGCCACCTGATAATCCCCTTCTCAGTTAGTCAGTGCTGAGCTTCCAGCTGCTTCCTGGCCTTTTGTTCTCCTGAATAACTGGTTGTCCCAGATCCCTGACACTTGCCCTGTGTCTCTTGCTCTTTTTCTCTCATGGTGCTCCAAGTACCATGCAGGAGAGGTAGTGACTCACTTTAGGGTCCCGGGAAGTCTGGAGAAATTTGGGGGAAAAGTAAAATTCTGTGCTCTTCTTTTGCTTTTTAACAATTTTAACAAGCTGTACTTGAGTTAATTTAAGAATAAATGATGGCCAGCCACATAGTTCTGCAGATTAAATTGCCTGCTTAGGCAGAGGAAGGGACCAGGGTTGGATCTCCAGCATGCCTTGCCGGCCCTGTCCCATGGCGCACTGAGACAGCCACTGAGACTGGGCATGGTGGCGTATGCCTGTAATCCCAGCATGCCTGTAATCCCTGTTTGAGAGGCTGAAAACAGGAGTATCACTACAAGTCTGATCTACATAGTGAGACCCTATAGACCCTGTACTAAACACATACATACATACATACATACACATGTACACACTCACATACATACACACATGAACTGAAGTAAAAATGGACCAAAGATCTAACTATTTCAAAAAACAAAGAATAAATGAAAATCACTCAGGTGTGGGAGAAAGTGGGAAATAATAAACAAAACAAATAAAAGGTATGATAATGAAAGAACAGGTGAGGTGGTACCCAAAGTGAAGCTAAATTAGCCTTAAACACATGCAAGTATTTCATTTTACAATGAGTAAGGAACATAGAAAGGGAAAAGTTGTCATTAGTAATCATAGAAATCTACCAATTAATAAAAATTAATATTTATAAATGCAGCACATAAAAAAATGAGGCACCAAAAGGTTTTATATTGGCAAAGTTCAGCATTAAAGAGCAATTGGAAAGAATTTCAAAGTTCAGTATATTTGAGAAGAAACAGAAGAATATTGAGCAAGATATTGGAAAGAGGCAATGAGTTGTCAGTAAATGTAGTAAGAATGCCGAATTGTTTTGGCTTGATTATTACTTATTTTTTAAAGTGGTTAGTACAGGGTCTACAGAGTCTCACTACACAGATAGAATTCGTAAATGACCTTCCTGTTTACAGCCGCCCAACTGCTGGGATTAAAGGGGTGCACCACCACATCCCATCTCAATCACTGTCTCAGTGAGCCTCAAGGATGGGGCAACATAGGACACTAGAGATTGAACCCTGGTCCCTGTGTCTGCCTAAGCAGGTGCTTTAATCCACTGAGTTATCTTGCTGGCCCTGGCCTGATCAATTTTGATGGTTAAGAATATCTAGTGACAAAGGTTCAATCCTATTTAGTGAAAAATAATATGCATCAATTGAATGATTTCGTTCTTTGAAAAAGATTTTCAGTTCAAAAAGTATGAAATTTTTTGTGTCTTTCAGACTTTATTTACTTCTTTAGGTTTTACACTAGTGAGACAATATGATGTTTATATGTGCAGGTATAATTTACTTCACTTGTGAGTATAGTTAATACTTGTAACTATTTACCTATAAAAACCTCAAGTTTATCTTTTTTACAGCTGAGTAGCTCTTAATATGCAATATTTTTTATCACATATTTCTTATCCATTCCTCAGTTGATGGGCATTTGGGTCACTTCCAAGATTTAACTATGACAAATTGTACTGCTATAAATATAGACACACATATATTGCTGTGATATGATGTTTTCAGTTCTTTTGGAAAATACCCAGAAGGAGAATAGATAGGTTGAATGGGACCTCCAATCCTAATTTTCTGAGGAGTCTCCACACTGACTTCCATAGTGGTTGTACCAGTCTACCTTTTTCCCCACAGCCTTTCCAGCATTTGTTATTAGTTGACTTCTTGATGACAGTCATTTTTCTGGGCATTGATTTAATCTCAGTGTTGTCTTAATTCACATTTAAGTGTGTGTCTTAAGGTTTGACCAAATATCTCAGTGGATTAAAGTGCCTGCTTAGGCAGACTCAGGGGTTGGAGGTTCAGTCCCCAGCCTCCTATGCTGTCCTGCCCCTGGAGAGGGCTAAGATGACCCCTGAGACTAGGAATGGTGATGCACATCTGTAATCCCAGCTCTCGGGAGGCTGAACAAAGGCAGATCACTACAAGTGCAATCTACATAGTGAGACCCTGTAGACCCTGTAGATCCTTACTAAAATACAAAAAAATACAAAAAAAAGCTAAAGCAGTTAAAAAAAATATATATATACATATATATATATATAGTGATACATATATATATATATAGTGTAACAAAAAAGTTGATGCATATGACACCTGACAACTCTTAGCTATAGAACTGATATTACTCTAAGGAACAAGTTCTTCATTTTCACAGGTCAATATCTGAACATTGCCTAGTTTTATCGTGATGTTCATCCAGTTTACGATGAATAAAATACAAGGAATAAAAAAAAGTAAAAATCCATCTTCTAAATTTGGAGAGAGTAGCAAGTTCAAGTGACAGGAAGTCCTGATAAAATTTTTTTAAATGATGAAAGTAGTTGACCATATCACAAGAAAAGAAAAGGAAATCTGGACCAGAAAATATCACTATTAAATTCATATTTTTGAAGATCAATGAGATTTTGATTACAAAAATAATAAAAGTGTGGCCATGAGAGTGAATGACAAGCGGTAAAATGAAACTCTTTAAGCAATTTTAAGAACTGAGGAGGTCTAAGGCTGTGCATATTATGCACATAAATATTCACATCACTACATGTGAAGTTATAGCTTCAGATAAACAGCACTATTCAATCTACTGTATTCTCTCTAAAAACTCAAAAAAAGAGAGAATTATTTAATAAAATTACCAAAATATTTGAAGACTGATGGGAACTAACTAAGGGCACACAGGTGACAGTGTGAAGACAGAGACGCATTTAAGGACTTCATTCCTTGATTTCCCCCTCCTGTCCTTCCTCCCTCTGCACTCAACCTTTTCTCTTCCACCCGGTCTTTCCCTTCCTCTCCTCTCCAACAAAGGCCAAAGCACTAATCAATGGTCTGTAATTTCCTTATAGAAAATTAGAATATCATTCCTCTCTTACTTATACAGCACACTGTTTATTAAAACAAAAATTTAAAGAAGCACTAAACCCCTACAATCATCCCTTAAACATTAATCAGGGAAAATAATAATACTTTCAGAAAGATACTGCTGTTAATGAAAGTAAGGAAACAGCAGTAAAAACGCAGACAAGAGGGTTCACACAGCAGGATGTGGAAAGAATGGTACAATTCTATCCCATAATATGGAGTGACAAATAAAAAGATGCACCCTTAAAATGAACATTTCAAGAATCCTTTTGCAACCAAAAAGAAATATGTATTTTCTTGTTTGGCCAGGGCCATGAAGACCCACTTATAGGGCCAATACTGTGATATATAGAAGAATATAAACATATATCCAGTTCTATGAAAGAGAAACCATGTATAAATATATCCTTGCGTTATATTCCAGGTCATTGTATGTGGTTTGGCCTCAAGCCACTGGAAACATAGTAAATACAACTTCAGTTTAATGAAAGTAAAGATTACTGAGAAGTTATCAGTAAGACATATTAACCAGCTTCGTATCAGTAAGAAATATTAACCAGCTTCGTATCAGTAAGAAATATTAACCAGCTTCGTATCGCAAATGAGCAAACATATACTGGGTCTTAAAGACAAAGTAGGAGAACAAAAGGAGACTTAAATGACTGATTAGAATTTTTGGTGAAATCATTCTGAAAATAAATGTATAATATTTTAAAAATTACAATACTTTGAAAATTAAATTTGTAGTTACAGCATAGGTGTAATAGTCATCCATTCACTATGTATATTGGATACTTCAAGGTAGAGATCAAAGATTCATTCCATTGTGTGGATTATAATTTCATGATATATTAGGTACAGGGTTGGAAAAAAAGACTGATTACAACACAGACTAATTATGAATTCATTTAGCATCTTAATGTTCTTCCATAAGTATTATTTATACCTTTTAATAACTTCCCTTGTGTGAGCACTTGAATCATTGTTCCCAATCTTTGTTTCTTCATTGTAATAGAAATTATGATTCTTCCTATTGTCATGTACTTGACCATGATTCACTGGAATATGTGCCAAACTCCACTGACTTTGAGCTTGTTGTATTAGCCAATGAAAGTAAGAAATATGTGACAATTGGCCCATACTGATTGAAGCATAATTTTATCAGGCTACATGTCAATGTATTGTTTACATCTCCTATAATGGGAAATTACAATGCCCAGCAAAATAGATGAGTAAACATTTTTCAATTAAAATATAAAGGCTTAAAATATATGTTTACATTTTTCAATGTATTTCTTTTAAATTTTAAAAATACTATATTTTTCTTTAGTGCTTTAAACAATTTAGTTAACTGAAACAGACTTCCATTTGTTTAACTGAAGTGACTTCTATTTATTTTGATACATCTTTTCCCCATGGTGTTTTAAAGGATCCTCAAGCCAATATAACTATTTCACCAATATTTGGACATTAAGGTATACACTTGCACAATACCGCAGAGATATCTTTTAGCAAGAAAAGGAGTAAAGCCTTAAAGAATCAATACAATTACTAAGTACAGTGAAAATCTTCTCCACATATTTCTAAGGTAAGAAGGCACTACATACCTATTCAACTAAGTAAACCATCCTTACAACAGGATGATTTTTTTGTTTTTAAGTAGGACCTAGGATCACTTAGGCTTACAATTAGGTGCTGAGTGGCAGAGCGACATCCCCAATTTATGCCTGGGAATATTCATTGGGATTAAGTTCCAACAACTCAGGCTCCTTCCCATTGGCATTCACAGACTACACTTCTCTGGGTAGGGCAGGCTAGCCCTTAAGTTTATCCCAGGTACCTTTCTCTTTGGTGTCCTTTTTCTGATCATTTTCTTTGACACATTTCAGGAAGCTATCTTGGCTCTTTGAACATTTAATAAGCTCAATATACACATTGTTCCTCTTGGCAACTATCTTGCCCTCAACTTGCTTATTTTTAACAATGCCAACAGCATGCTGGGTAATTTTGTAGACTCTTCTTGTTTTGCCATATTAACATTTGGGAGGCATCCCCTGATGTCTACAACATCACCTTTTCTGTAGAGTCACATGTATGTGGTGGAACAACTCCAGGTTTTCTAAAAGGCCTGAAGCACATATATTGGGTTCCCCTCCTCTTGCCTTTTGTGTTGGTCATTTTGGCAAGTTACTGGAAGACAGTGGTCCTGGACAAAAAGAAGCTTTGATGTATCATCTTTAAAGCTGTGTTGCTTTGCTCTGCCTTCAATACAAACATTCTCAAAAACCCAAAATCAAAGAATTTTTTCTCATGTAAATGTCCACAGGTCTATACTAGATGACTATTTACATTAGACAAACATTATTGATATACTAGATATCAAAAAGTCAGATTGTTCTATTCTTTTAGCAAGTGTAGATTTTCCAAACAATANAAAAAAATCATATATCTTATCTACAGAATCAGTACATTATTGGTTCTTGAAATGACTGAACCTGAACAATATTGTGCATATTGTTCTTCAGTTTTCTATGAATTTTACAGTAGATTTTTGTGTACCCTAAAGTTCAAATAAGGTACATACGCGATTAGTTTTGCTTACACAAATTATTACTTCACTCTTTTTGATAGTGTCGGACTCATTAGATGCACGTGCATGGTGCTCATCAATCTGAACTTTAATGGTAGCACTAAAATATCACTTCCGCTAGAGTTGATGAACTCAGAGTCACTCATTTTTCTAAGAGTGACTGGAATGGATTAAAGGAAAACTTTAGACTTTGAGAGATGTTTCATGATTGCTTCTTTCTGAACTGAAGACATTGATGTATGAGTTCTTAGATGAAAGAAATTTTTTGTTCTTTCTGCCCATGGCATGGAAGCTTTTTTTTTTTTTTTGAAAATATGAGTGGTTAACGATAGCCTTCCTGAACACTGACACCTTGTTTGAGATTAGTGAGAGCCAAAACTTCAGATAGTTGTTCTCAACACTTTAAATTACCTAACTTCTCTAAATGCCTATCTAGTTCTGTTTCTTGCTTTCATTGCTACCTGGTCTTGACAAAAAATGAAGATGTTGGAATTGAAATTCATTACAATGATCATAGCATAAAATCATTAATAAGACTACCATGAAATTGTATGACACAAATGATCTTGAGCATCTTGGTTATTTATATTTTTCCATAAAACACAGAGTACACAAAAAGAATATTCACACGGGCATTAAGATTTCGACCCAGTAAATTGTAACGTCTGTAGTGCAATGTGTAGAAAATATTACAGAATGTGGGGAATACAAATTTTAATAAGAAAGCATGACAAACTTTGTAGAGAAGAGCAACTCTGAGATGAGATGATTTGCTTAGGCTTATATTTGAGTAGAGGGAAGGAAACCATAAATGACACTGTTTTGAGATCACTTCCTGAAATTAATATCATATGCAATCATTACATCTTAGTAGTAAGCACCTGAGTTGAAAAAGTTGGTTTCCCAGGTAAATGTCTGCTTTCTCCTACTTATGCCTAGAATGTGTACTTGTATGAGGAAAGAAACTCTAGTAAGTAAAAAAAAATAAAAATTAATTTTCTCTTGGTAAGCAAAATGATGTTCCATATTAAAGCACAAGCCTGCTCTAAAAATTGAGGTATTTTACTTTTAGTTTATTTTATGTATTTAGTATAGGGTCTCACTATGAAGCACAGACTTGTAGTGATCCTCCTGTTTTCAGCCTCCCGAGTGCTGGAATTAGAAGTATGAACCACTATGCCCAGTCTTGGTGGCCAGCTCAGCAAACCCAGGGGTTGGGTCTGGCACACCATGTGGTGCCAGGAAACCAAATCCTGGTCCCTGTGCTTGCCTTAGCAGGCGTTTAATCTGCTGAGCTATTTACCAGCTCTCATGAGGGTACTTTGAGAAGAGAAAATATAGGCTCTTTGGAATGTTCTAAAATGAAGATTATTTATAACAAAATACTTTAATGGATAAATTATAGTCTTATCCTGATGTAGTTTCTGGCAGAATAAAATCAATTATATATACTGATAGTAATCCTTCTGAGAATCAAGGATAACACTTATTGCATGGAATCTTCTTAGCAAAGGAGCCAGTGAAAGGAATTTAAAAGATTTTATTATTAAAGTTATCTTAATTTGTTAACATCTCAAACACAAGGCAGCTTAAACATAAAAGAAAAGGTAATAGTGTAAAATGAACAATGACAGGTCACTTTCATTTTACACTATGATTCACCTATTCAAGCTCTTTCACCATACTGCTCCACTATCTTTTAGAACTCATTGACCACACCAAAATTTCTACCCCATGGGGCCAGCCAAAGAGCTCAGCAGATTAACGTGGCTGCAAGCAGGCTCAGAGGCAAGGGTTTCAATCCCTGGGCTTGCCGTGCTGCACCTTCCCCAACTCCAGGGTGCACAGAGACTGCAATTGAGACTGGGCGTGGTGGCATGCATCTATAATCCCAGCTCCTGGGAGGCTATAAACAGGTTGATGACTACGACTCCGATCTAGTAGTGAGACCCCGAACATCCTATAGACCCTTCCCTAAAATACAGAAAAAAATTTAAAAAAGAAAGAAAAAAAGAAATTTCTACCCCATACTTAGTATTCCATTCTACTTCATTTCTAAATTTTGTATTAGTATATACAGTATCTGGCACACAGTGCATCTATTCATTGTGGGTTATAGGAACATGTACATAACACATTTTAATTATTTTCAAATCTTTCTCCTCCCAACATCTCGTAGAGTTCTTCCTATTTTGTAAAGCTCTAGTTCCCTCTTTTCTGCTCTCCATATTCTCTTATTAACTAACTTTTATTTTTCTCTTTGATTTATTTATTAGACTTTCATTTTCTCATATTTTTATTTACTTGTTTAATAGTGTTCTTCTTTTGATGGTTAATTTAAAGTCTAATGTTAGGAGAGTAGATGTGGTAAGGTTACTCTAGATTAATCATGGCCAAAACTTGATAAGATCTTTGCTCAAAGCCTCTATCAGTCATATATTATCTTTTGTAAGGCTTAAGGTTTATTTATTTATTTTTGTATTTAGGACAGGGTGTACAGGATGTACAGAGTCTTACTGCATAGATCAGAGTTGTAGTAATCCTACTATTGACAGACTCCCAAGTGCTGTTATTACAGGTGCACTCCACCATGCTCAGTCTCAATCAAGGTCTCAGCATAAACCAACCCCCGGGGGTGGGGAGTGCTGCACAGCAAGTCTGGGGATCGAACTCCAGGCCCCTGTGTCTGCCTAAGCAGGCACTTTAATCCACTGAGCTATTTGGCCAGCCCAGGCTTAAGGTTTATAATATCATTTTACTTTAAATGACAGGTCAACTATGCTTGAGTCAAGTTTTTCTTCTTATGTTATTATAAGGTGAATGAGGAAGAAAAAAAGAACAAATATTCTGTAATACTCAGCTATTTAACATTTTGCCTGGAAATAGCATCTATAAATTACAAATAAATAATAGTAGGTAACTTAAAAAATTTTAAGCCCCCCTCCCCCCATGGAGAATGTATAGCATATGGTCAGAAAGCTTTAAACTCCTACTCTTTAAAAGACCTTAGCCTTAAAAAATAAAACAAAATAAACTGCTGTGATATATATGATCAAATTCATATAACCATTGGGGTAATTTAGCTCAGCAATGACAATAGTTAGAATCTTAATTGCCTTCACACACATAGAATACATGCAATATTGCCTTTCTACTGATTGCTGCATTCTCAATAAACAATTTGCCTACCATGTGGAATGAAGGATGATCAATTGCTGAATAAATGCAGATAATCTATGATAGTCCAACCAGTCTGCTATAGCACAAAGGCATAGTTGGGTGGATCATACACAACATAAACATTTTTCTCACTGTTTGGGATACTCAAGATCCAACATAAAGGCAGTGTCAGATTTTGGTCTGGTGAAGGCTTTTCCTTTGTCCATATATTTTCTGTGTCTTCAGATTTGGATGAGAGAAAGGATCTCTTTAGGGCTTCTTTTTAAGGACACTAGCTCTGTTCATGAGGGTCCTGTCCCTGTACATTGTCACTCACAAATGCTGTAGTTGTTAATGGCATTTCATTGGGGATTACAATTTCAAGATATAAATGCTGAAAAACATACTCTCTACCTGTGGTTTTTTTAACATTATCTCTTTATAACAATTTTATCAAAAATTTTTAAAACTTGAAAAACTTGGCAGATATGAAACTAATTCATTGTCCAAAGTAAAAAAAAAAAGTTTCTGTTGTTTTATTTTATTTTATTTTTTTACAGCAAGATCTAACATGGTGGAACATGAGTATAATCCAAAAACTCTAGGAGGCCAAGACCAGAGAATCAAAACTTGAGCTTAGCTTGGACATCTTGATGACCTAAAGAGAAGTGATCTCATTTTTTTAAAATGTAAAATAACTGAGGTTGTAATAGGTCAATGTAAAGGTCCTGATTTCAAACCATTGTATGAAAAAAAAGGAAAAAAGAATGAACGAAAGAAAGAAAAAAGAAAGAAAGAAAGAAAGAAAAGAAGAAAGATGGAGAAAAGAGAGGGGAAGAGAGTGACAGCTGAAGGCAAAAGGGATGGGAAACAGGGATAGTCTATTCAGTGTGAATGAAAATCGTGAGTGATTAACTATTCTATAAGAATATGACAGAGTTTGAGAAAGGATAAGTAGGATACTAACCTGTATAGAAATGTTTTACACACAACAGACTAGTTAAAAAAAACTACTAGGGAAAAAGCATATATGTACTGTACTTAAGGACCCAAGACAACACTTTATCTACAGAATTCATTTTTAAAACATGCACTTATTATAACCTACTTACTTGTGTGTATATTTTTTCTTCAGTAAAATGTTTACTTGCCAGTTTACTTGTAAGTAGCAACTGATGAGTGTTGGCCTCACATGATTATTGTAGAGCAGGCAGATAGAATAGCTAAAATAGAATAACTAAGCTCCCCACACTTATGCTAGCAGTAAAGCCACATTGTTGTGACACTTCTGTTCTTAGAATATATGCAGACTTCTTCTTCAATAAGAAGTGATTAGAGTAAGTACTTCAAAGATCTATGTATATTTTAAAACTCTATACTTTTACCTGGAAATGCTCTAAGTTTTTTTTTTTTTTGACCTGAGGAAATAATAATGGTGTAAATGTCATGATTTCTTTTTTCCAGTACTGGGGATCCAACTTGGGACCTTGCTTGCCAGCCAGGCCCTTAAGCCATTGAGCTATCTTCCCAAAAGAAGAATGGAAGGTACAAAACTGAAAATGGATTAAGTTTTTTGGTGACCTCCCTCACTGGGCTAATCAGCACTTGATCAGAAGTCCAGCATACTATGTTTCTACTTCCCACATCATTTCTGTGTACAGTTTCCTTCTGGCCTAAGACGACAAGATGCTCAACTGACAGGTGCGGTGTACAAGGTGGCTGTGTGTGTTGTGTAGCTTCAGAGTTCCATGGAATTTGCCAGGCACAGATTCAGTCTTGCCATTTTGTTTACACGATGGGGAAAAGCATTCAGTTACGTGTCATGCAGCTGCTTCCAGGTTTTGCTAAGCTGCAAACTTGGACTTTATTTGTGTAGTCATTTTTTAATTCTAATTTCATAATCTGGAAATCAGACTGTTGCTTTTGCATGATGTACGTTGCGTCTCATGACTGGAGTTTGTTTTGTTTTATAGTATCTGTACTCCTTGTATTTTTCAAGAGCTATTTTGTAAACAAATGATGTATTTCTCTATTGAAAACACAATAAAAATAAAAAAATAATAATAGTGGTCCAGGTGTTCATGGCAATCACTGGTGGGAAATGTGTCTAACAAAGTGAAATGCAGAAATATTTTCAAAGGTTAATTAACAGTATGAATTTTTAATAGTTATTATATCTGGAAATTGCTACAGATTTTCCTAAACTTAGAATTTTTTTTTACATCTGTGCCTGTCAGACTGTGTGACAAGAATAAATGTTCACTACCTATGCAAGGACACAGAATATTAACAGTAAGGTAATTGAACATGGCCATGTATAATTTGTTAACTATTAAATTTAATATAAATAAAAATATCCAACTGGATGAGTAATAGTAGTAAAATAGTTACTATATTTAAATGTCCTGTTTTCTAACAAAAATTTTAAAGCACTAAACTTTATATATTTTTGTTGACCCTTTCTACCTTAGAAAATAAACAATTTGAATACATTCTCAAGGCAAAATTTATGAAGACACTTCAAATATCAATGTGGCAATAATTCAATAAATTACAAGGAAAAGCTTCATGAATTAGATTCAACACCCATTCCCCTAACACAGATGGTTATTAAATGCTATGCTTGTTATAGAAATGCTACATTGAAACAATAAGTTGTATCTAGATACTTTCATCTCTATAAATGTTTTTGCATGAAATTCAAATGGGTTAGAATTTTTCAATGGAACTGCCATCTCTCAATGTACGCATATGAAATTTTATGAAGTAAATTATTAAGTCAGGGTTTGAACTTTCTGATTTCATAGTGAGTTCATCTTGGTCCTCTTGTGGGATAAAATCTAATGCAGTTTTTAATGGCAATGTAATCAAGCCTCTAACTTGGCTTTCAATTCCTGGATTCACTGATTCCCCTGTTTCAGACTCTTAAGTAGCAAGGCAGACAGATGCGTGCACTAGCATGACCAGCCAATGCATGTTTTAAAAATAAAGACATTGTATTTTTCTTCATTGCTCCTGTTTTTTACTGTGCCTAGAAGAAATGAAGTTAGCATTAGGATATTTATGAATACATTCTTACAAAAATTCAAGGAAATTATTATTATTATTATTATTAAATTTATTTTTTTGGTACAGGTTCTCACTACTCTGCTAGGACTGGTAGTGATCCCGTTTTAGTCTCCTCAGTGTTGGGATTACAGGAATGCGCTACCACATCCAGTTCAGCACAGCAGGGGGTGGGGCCAGCACAGCATGTGATGCAGGGGATCAAACTCTGGTCTCTGTGCTTTGTCCACTGAGCTATCTCACTGGCCCAGAAATCATTTTTGTTAATAAAATTAACTTGTTTTCTTATAAGAAAATTAAATGAAGAATGGCCAGATAGTTCAGCAGTCTAAAGCACCTGCTTAGGCAGAGCACAGGGAACAGGTTTCAGTCCCTGGCTCCACAAGGTGCACCAGCCCTGTCTCTGGGGTACACTGAGATAAGGATTGAGGCCAAACACAGTGGTGTGTGCCTGTACTCCTAGTGCTTGGGAGGCTGAAAACAGGAGGATCACTACAAGTCTGAGCTGAGTAGTGAGACCCTATATACCCTGTATTAGGATACATAAAAAAATTAAATTTAAATTTTCTAAAAGCATGAATTTTGAAATATTCACATCTCTACAAGTATCTATAATATGGAAATTGATATGGCTTTGTGTCAAATATGTGTTTATTTTTATCTATGAAATTAAAGTAATGTGTCAGCGAGATAGCTCAGCAGACTAAGCACATGATTAGGCAAGTGCAGGGACAGGGCTTCAATCTCAGACACCACATGTTGTGCTGGCTCCAGCCCCGGGAACATTGAGCTGGCCACCGAGTCCAGGTATGGTGGCACATGCCTGCAGTACCAGAACTGAGGAGGCTGAAAGAGGAGGATCCCTACAAGTCTGAGGTGAGTAGTGAGACCCTACACCAAATTAAATAATAGTAATGATAATAATAATAATAATAATAAGGTAATATATCAGTGTATACCACTATTGCAATAATTGCATGATAATCACCTCAACTTCTAGATCTCCAAAGGCTACTTAATGGGTTCAGGGCCAGCCTGCACCAAACAGGAAACTACATCTTTAAAAAAATGTTTTCTTACTTCTCTATGAATAATAGTAGATTTTTAATACATTTTAGTGTTGGAAAAAGTTTTTTTTGTTAGCTTCTTCCTAGATTTCCTCTAAAACCAAAACTGCTTTAATTATCATTTAGGCAGCAACGTTTTCAAAAGTTAATAATCTTGATGAAAATCTTTCAAAAATATGGGTAATGTATCTCATTTGAGAATGTTGGTGATTTACTATCATTTCTTAATGATGAAAGTGAGCATGAAGCACTTTTTAGTTCCTTTTATTTGTATGCCTGCGCCTCCCTCCATAAGTTGCAATGCCATCCTTCAGGGTTTGGCCAGCAGGAATTTCTAATGAAGCTGTTCTTTCAAATTTCAATTTTTAGGGCCAAATGAAATTGGTAGTTGTTCTTTGCCAACAAATCAGAAATAAATACATTTATGAGTATCCATTGTTAATTATTGCATTATCATATATGTAACCAAGCCTGAGAGCTACAAAGGAAGAATATATATGTATTTATATATATACACATACATGACATATATATATGACATATATGTACATATATATAACATATAAGACATCATTAACAGAGTTAAGTAATGGGAGTGAGTATTGTTTGCCTTTTATGTAGTTTTATTTTGAAGGAACAGGTGGAAGTAGAACAATAGTGAAAAATGACTACATTCTAACACAAAATAGCATGGGTCAGTGAGGATGCCTGAGAACCTCACTGCTGTGAACAAGGTGGTGTCTGCAGGGGATTTTGAGACACTTGATTACTGTGCAGACATCAAAGAAAGCCCTTGAAAACACAGAATGTTAAGATATGAAAACCTCAACATTATGGTATAAGGCAGCATTTTTGTAGAGTTGGTCATAGGAATTAATCAGGAACATGCATTGAGAAGTTTTATTTTTCTCATTTTCATAACATTACCGGGAAATTGTCTTTGAATTTAATAACCTTTAGGTAAATGCATAGTTACTAGATAAATATATCCTGAACCTCAGCAGAAATAGAAAAAAACTCCAGAAATTAATTAGAAATTTGCTAGCGCTGGAGTATTCCCAAGGTGACTGACAAAATTGTGTTACTTTTTATTTAAAGGCAGAATATAATAAAAATGTAGTAAAACTCACAGCCCTTCGAGTAAAACATATAAAATAGAATTTTATATTCATGAACAGATAATCAAATCATTTAAAAGTGAAATTATATGTTCTTTTTTATGTGTTTAATACAGGGTCTACCGGATCTCACTACACAGATCAAACTCATGTGGTTCTCCTCTTTTCAGCCTACCAAGTGCTGGGATTACAGGTGCGCACTACCACGCCCAGTCACAATGACAGTGTCAGCATGCTCCAGAGGTCGGGCCAGCACGGCACACTGGGGATCAAGCCCCGGTCCCTCTGCCTGCCAAAGCAGGTGCTTTAATCCGCTGAGCTATCTGGCTGGCCCTACAAGTGAAATGATAATTTTGAATAAGAATATGACATCTATTTCTAACTTATTTCTTAATATAAACAATAAAGGCATTAACAAGTACTTTGTCATCATAGGTATTCATTTTTATTAATGCCACATATCAATTTTTAAATAAGCCAGAAAGTATATTGACATTTCATACACAGGTTAGCATATACAATAGTTGTAGGATTAATTAACATTTACAAAGAGTAAAGGTCCTGACAATTATTAAGTTTCTATATTCTTTAAAATATACTATTTTCTGGTGCTTCCAACCAGGTATTTGTATCTCATTAAATAAATATTACTAACTAAGCCATATTTTTTCTCAGAGGTTCTAAGTGGTGCATTTATGTATAAAATTTATTGGCACCAAATTATGTATGATGTTTACTTATCGAGGTTAATTACTTAAATTTAGCTCTTCTTACAAAAATTCTAGGTAAGTAAATTGACTCAAGTAGAGCAGATGAATGCTAACATCTAGTGTATATCAAATAAAAAATTCCGCCCTGGTGAGATAGTTAGGTAGATTAAGTACCTGCTCAGGCAAACACATGGAACGAAGTTTGATCCCCTGCACCACACATGGCGCTGGACCACCCCAGATGCACTGAGCCAGCTACCGAGTCCTGGGTGGTGGTGCACACCTGTAATCCCAGAGCTGGGGAGGCTGAAAACAGAGGAGAATTACTATGAGTCCAAGATGTGTAGTGAGACCCTTGCCAAACACATTTTTAAAAAATCAGTATTTTATTATGACCTGTGAAAATATCAGTCATTCTTACAATACGATCCATCATATTTTTTCAATTAATGTGTCCTCCGCACAAATACATCCACATTTCTTTAGGACCTTGTATGACTTGGAGGTTACTCAAACTGATCTGTACAGCTCCTTCATTCTAAGGCTCTCCTGATTCTATCCTCTTTTTATTTGTTTTGCTTTGTTTTTTCATTAACTTTTTAATTCCTATCTTCTATTGTGGTCAAAGAGCTTATCAACAAAGGTTTTCATTATTCTTGACATTTTCTGAGTCTCTCTATAGCTCTCCATTTTCATTCTTGTCTTGCAAATATTGTCAGGTCTGTAAACTAATCTATTCTACAGGAGTTCTATAAGGTCACTACCACAATACCTCGTTCAGAGCATTTTCAAATTTGATCTTTACCGAAACTTCCAGAATTTTCTGAGGTACCTGGCTTCACATAAATGCATTGCAACTTTATATCTTGTGTAGCTCGTAGTAGTTATCTAACTTAGCATTGTTTGATTTGATTTAATGTACTTTGGGTTTGTTTTATTTTCTCTGTAGCCAATATATCTTTGTCCATATTACCAAGCAGCAAAACCATTTATCATTTGTATTCAATTTCTTTTTCCAGTTGTGATTTATTCCAGATACAGGTGGAAAATTTCCATTGCAACAACATAAGAGATGATGATATCTAATAACAGCCTAAGGTTTATGTTTTTTAAATATATACTTGGTAATAAGAATTCTATTCTAAAATGTCTTTAGTTTAGATTCTTTAATTGTCCGGACTTGATTAACTTGGATCTGCATTTTAAAATGTGTCCCTTTTTTCTTACAAAGTGAAGCTATTCCAATTCTATTTAAATAATCCTATTTTGATTTTCTTTCATAATGAAAAATGAGAAATGAGCCATAGAAGTATATGGGTAATGAACTGAATATTAGTTTAGTTCTTCAATAGGCAGTGAAATAATAAGATTCTTCTCTACCCTAGGTTATATTTTAAAATGCTCATTATTACCACTTTTTTAAAAAATGACTAAATAGTTCTTTTATTAAAGAAGTTGTTCCGTCACAGTTTATTAAACTTTAGGCCCAATGTCATAATTTGTATTCTAAGCACATTAAACAAATTATTTATTTTAAAAGGAATAGCGACTAATTTTAAGCAGTTCCTACTAGCTTAGCAAATGCATGAGAGGAACAACTGTCAAGCTGCACAGGGTTTTGTGCATGTGGCAGACTAACATCAGGTATGCCAGGGTGTCAACTCTATTGCAATCAGCAAAGGGTGCAACACTGCAATACACCTCAGACAATGGCTAGATACACTAACAAAATTCTCAGATTTCAAGTACAAGGCCAATTGTATGGAGAATCATCCTTGAACGATAGCAGATCCTGGTCAGTAAATAACAATAATTAGAACATGCAATCTATGATAATTATAAAGACGTTGAATAAAGCTTACACACACTGTTACTCTAACTTCTCTAACTAGGCTTTGGCTTGTGATTAGAAAAGTAAAATTGAATAGATGTCTGAGAGAACACACGAGCGACTATGCTGTTAAGGTGTAACTTTCAACAGAGTGCAGCACAACAGATAATCAAGGTGTTTAGTCTCTTAGTATTATCTGTGCCTAGAAAAACCCTCTGCTTGCATCATGTGCAAATTCTAGAAGGGTTTGTGGATTGTACCATTGCTGTCACAAAAGTGGTATCAATACATAGGTTCTTGCAAAATAAAGTATCATTAATCTCAGTAACACTAAAGGTACATATCAGCTTCAACATTTTAAAGATGAACTTTTAAAATTTATTTTAAAATGCATGTGACATATACTATTATGGGTTATGTTGGTATTCTTAGGAAATTAGAATAAGAAAAACATGTGAAACTCTGAAGAACAAACCAATATGATTATAAAAATTACATTCAACCAATTTAATGAACATTATTGATCAACCTAAATTTCTGCTTAGGATATTTTGAAGAAAATACTGAAAAGTTAATTGAGCTATGTACTTATTATAACACAGATTTTTTTTTTTTGTATTTTAAGGAAGGGTCTACAGGGTGCTCAGGGGCTCACTATTAGATTGGACTTGTAGTGATTTGCCTGTTTACATCCTCCCAACAGCTCGGATTGCAGTTGTGTACCACCAAGCCCAATCTCAGTTGCTGTTTGAGCATGCCCCAGGGGTGGTGACGGCACGGCAGGCCCAGAGATTGAACCCCCAGCTCCTGGGCCTGGTTGACTTTAATCAGCTGAGCTATTTGACTGACCTAATAACGCAGGCTTGCTTATTTAAAATAATTTAGGAAATTCTGTTTAAAATTCTATATTTCTAATAGGCAGTAAAAATCAGAAAATAAATTGTAGATAATAAATTAAAATATCACAATATCTCCTGTGATTATAATCTGAGATTTTACTATATTCTTTGAAATTGATATGTAGAGTTACTGGCTGACTATTGCTTGAAGAAATCACTTGATAATTCCAGTTACTCTTGCTTTAACAGAATAAAATAGTTCTAAATTAACCAAAAGACTAATTTAGAATTAGCATGATTTAAGGAGCACATAATTTGTCATTACTACCATAATGAAACACAATCTTATTAGTTACAATAAGAAATTTGTGATACAGCTGCAATAGAAATATATATTTCTGTATAATAATTTATTATCATTTATTTAAAATCACTCAAACATCATTGGTCCTGCAAATAAATCTAATGCAGGTAAAATAATATTGAAGTGTAATTGTATTTGATATTTTATCTAATATAAAGACTATAAAAATGTCTTTCACCCATCTTTTCATTTTTTAAGATGATGTATAGTTTTAAGGAAGTATTTTTACATATCATTAAGTATTTTAAAGAAAAATCATGTAATACCTAACAGTTTCTTAGCTTCACTCATCAAGTTTTTGAGAAACTTCATTTGTAATTATTTCTAATACCCTGTAGATAGTAAGACAGATTTGACCACTTGAAAGAATAGTTTCTTGTTCTATAATTTATTTTATAAAGTTAAAAGAGTTATTTATTGAGTACTGAGAGACATAAAATATTTGAAGAAAAATTTTGATTTATTCACATAGTATGCATATGTATATATTAACAAAATTCAGAAATAAATTGCGATGCAGTCAACTGAGATAAATTTATGACAGTGTAAGCCATTGCTATTTTTATGTTTTTTTGATGAAAGAAAACTATACTTTCAATAATTTGAAGTAAAGATTAAAGCTTTTAAAGCATCTCTTAACTTCTTTCTTAGCTTTTCTTTTTTTTTTTCTTTCTTTTTTATTTTTTCATGTCTTTGGTACAGGGTCTCACTATACAGCTCAGGATCATAGTGATCCTCCTGTCTTAAGCCTCCCCAGAGCTGGGATTACTGGTGTGCACCACCTGTACTCTGTTGCCAGTTTAGCGCACCCCAGAGGCAGGACTGGCAGGGCTTCAAGGCATGCAGGACTGGGGATTGAAGTCGAGTCCCTGAGCTTGCTAAAGGAGGTACTTAGTCCATTGAGCTATATCTCCAGGTCCATTCTTAACTTTTCTTTGTGTCCAAAACCCTGCAGACATTAGAACAAGTTTGATCACCTGAAAGAATAATTTCTTGTTTTAGATTACTTTTTCCAAGTCAAAATAATTATTTATTTAGTACCTATAAACATGCAATATTCAAATAAAATGTGAACAACTTCTTACATCCATATACTGGACTATTCATATCAATTTTAGCTGAAAAGAATTTTTAAAATAGCTTAAGAGAACACAGTTAAAGTCACACACATACATACCACTTCTAAAGTTTTCACCACAGTATCATTGAAAGTCTAATATTCTGTTAGTGAATATAAGAAAAACTTTCCCAACTCAAGCTCATATTGCAATGAAACAATCATTAATTCTTTAAAAACTAAAACAAGAACATTTTTTTATCATTCAGGCATTTAATTAGAACTCCAAAAATAGATTAATTGTAATTGAGCAAGTAATAAAATATAGTTGAGTGTTTTTTATAGGAGTCTAAGTTAACATGGTTAATGAAAAAAAATTTGCTTTGTCAGGAAACTTACTCCCTTCCTATGTCCTTAAATTTGAAAAACAAATAATCTACAGCAGATCTATTTCCTTTTAACCTCTGTAAATTTGCAAAGTCTATTAAAGCAATTCTCATTTATTATAACAGTTGCTCTTTAAAATGAACTTTTCATATCTTGTGCGTTTCTTTTGGCTAACAAGAAATACTTCATTTTATGCAATATCCCTTTCTCCAATCCTTTCTTGCCTAGGTAAAAAAAAATCTTTAAAGACATTGTTGGATTAGTCTAACTGTTTCAATCTCCAGGTAAACATTAAAGTTAACTTGAGTGTTGAGATATCTACAAACACGGTATAAGAGATGTTCCGCTTAGCACATCCTTTGACTAATAGTCATTCATTCAGCTGCTAATAATTTTTCAGTTAAAAGTATTATCAATGCTATATTATGCTGTGTCTTAACATAAAAGCAAAGCTCCACATGAGTGTACATTTTCTTTAGGTGAGGTTGAGAAGACAAGAACAATAAAATACACTTTACTCAGATGGTATCAACTAGTCATACAAACTGAGATGAAAGTAGGAGACTACTGTGGATACTTTTACAGTACAGGAATACATTTAAATTAATTGGTTGGTAGTAATCTTTCAAGGAGCCTACTTTTATACAAATATGAAGAAGCTAAGAGTTGGAAGATCTAAAAGAGTAACAAATAAAAAGCACAGAAAAAAATCCTGAGGAGGGAAGGTAAAAGGAAAAAGTACAGACGGCAATGATAGGCTTCATATTCAAAAGTTTCTATTATTTTATAAAGGATAGAGCACTGAGGATATTTAATGTGGAAAACTCTGTCAGGATTGACGGTGACAATAAATTTTACACACATGGTAGATAAATAACAGATGATAAATGCAGAGACAGATGATATTTTGAAAGCTAAAATTGATGCAAACTTTCATATCTGCAGAGAAAACCGGTATAGAGAGTCTATCAAAGAGACAGAAAATAATTTCAAGAAAAAAATTTTAGCAACTAGTAATTTAGATTCGAATCCATGAAGTTGGTAGAAATATTTAGAAATGAGGCTGGGACATTAGGAATGCGATGACAGAGGTGGGTTTATGACAGTCCTGTGAAACAGGGGTGATGCATAATGAAGTTAGAACTACCAGTGTGGAAAAAAAAGAACTACCACCGTGTACATTAATTTTGATAAAATTTGGTGAACAGTAAGTGACATGAACAGCGTCATTGTCTCAAGTACTATCTATGTAAAAATAAACCAAAATGAGAATACTGACTCTCTCAGACATTACTTTCAAACTGTAATAAGAGTATTTTCCTCTGTGCACCATAGATTATTGTCATATAAAATGTATTTTAAGAAAACAGCTACAGGCTTAGTTGTTACAAGCAATGTCAGTTTTTCTAGCAGTTGTAAATTCTCCAATTTCTGTTGTAATGCTTTCTGAACCAGTGCAAAAATATTGCCAACAAATAAGAATTTAAGAACCATACATTCACCGAGACTATGTTTTTCCTTTGTATCCTTTTATTTATTTTTTTATTTTTGTGTCCTGTCAGAATTGAACAATCTATTGGCATCTAAATACTATAGGTGTTTGAATTCAAATAAACAATCTAACACTGTCTAGCAGTCTATAATATTAGTGGGTTATCCTCAGAAGTTATTGACTTGAGCCTTTAAAGCTCATTGTATTAATATGGATTTATATTATATACCTCGTTTTTATACTTTTCTGCTGGATGGTTAAGACCAAGATATAGCAAGACCTAT
>NDGN011555836.1:0-22957 GCA_002564285.1 Tympanoctomys barrerae | reverse complement strand
CTGCTGGATGGTTAAGACCAAGACAAAGCAAGACCTACATAACAAGAAATGTAACTTTTGTATGTGACAAGTCTATATATCTATATCTATATATCTACCTGTATATACAAAATAGTTAGCATAGATATATAGCTACTTTCTCTTAGCTCAATGAGATTTTTACTAATAGCGTTTAGATGAGATACCACGTCTGCATCTTGTACTATGAATAAGTACTACAAAGACAACAACATGCAATACATTAATTATTGTTACTGTCCTACTAATCTGTTTTGAAACTGTCTCATTGCTACTTCCTTCTTAATAAAATTAATAATTAAAAAAAAAACCCTTACATTAAGCACGATAAAAGATTCGCAACGATCTCACACAGACCTGAGCAAGCCCCGCTCCTCCTGCTCACTTTCCTAGGAAGTCCTGCGCCGCAGCTTGCCGGCCTGTCCTCAGCGCCGTCCCAGTGCTGCTAGACTTGGGGACCATTGCCAAGGAAGGCAGCGCCAGCTCAGCGCGAAGCCCTAAGGAGCAGGCAGGGACGCGGCCAGCACGGAGCTCACCGAGAGTCACCCCTCCGTGGCCTGTGCGCTGCGGCTGTTCTGTGATCCGAATGGTCCTTCTCAGGCGACACAGCAGCCAGCGCGAGGGAAGCGAGCCGGGCGCAGCGCGACAGGCAGGCAGGCGGCCGGCTGGGCCGGGGACTTTTCTCCCCGACACGGTCTGCATTCCCAGGAGATGCCTCCACGCTCGCGCACGGGAGGGGTGAAGGCCGCGTGCCACCCGTCTCCGGCGGGGTCTTCGGACAGCCACGGCTGATGTCCTCACGGAACCTCAGTCTCCTTTGTGACAAACCAGGTTGGAGACACCGCGCGCGCTCCACCTGCAACCCTGACCACACCCTAACATTACCGGTTTACCCATGAACTTGACCCCTAAGAGAATCCAGCACTGATTTTAAGTTCATTTTCCTTCAACCCTAACCCTAAAACCAACCATAGTTCTAAACCTGCGCCTAATGTTAGCCAGTCTTAGTTCCAAGCATACCACGAATCCAAGCCTCCCTGCAGCCCTGCCTCTGACCTTGCCCTCAGCATCGACACCTGCCTTTAGCACAGCCTCTCCTAATTAGAGCTGTGAATTCAGTCTTACCTATCACTTAACTGTAATTGTAACTGCCGCCCAAATTTCACCATGTTTAATGCAGCATCTACCTCGCAAAGCTGGAGGTGCATCAGCTCCCCACAGTGTCTCTGGCAACTGTGAGCTGCGGAGCTAGACGTGCTACCAAACGGGAGACGGAGGTGCAGGGGAGCATGCAGTGATCTGAGGAAACCTAGCTGCTTACTAGGAAGCGTCTGCTCATAATTTTACTTCCTAATTATTTAATATGATTTCTTTCAGCTTACAAAGCTACAGCTTGTCCTCTAGTTGATCCACTAGATGACAAACACCTAAGTCATGTGTTACGCTGATTTTCTAGTCATGCAGACTATGTATGAAAAAGTAATAGGAAAGTAAATATAAAGTGCGATTTTGCATTTAGGGCTAATCGTGCTCAGTGCCTCAGGTGCACTTCAAAATAATTACATTTGTTTTACTTTGAAAAAATAACAAGTGCATGTAATTTGGGGATAATTTAAAGCTAGAGGCACACTCTTCAAGATAAGTGATGATTTGAGAATGACACATTAAAATTCCTGATTTCTCCGTGTTGTGTGAATGAAATGAAAAATTCATAAGGGACGGACGCAATCAGTCAGTCAGAAATCTAAGTCTATCAGAACATTCACTGCATCCCAGCCAGGCATTCAGCGCCCGAGTGATTGCATTAAAGAAATCCACCACTTGTGCTTTGAAAGTAATGTCGCACACAGAGGCGAGGGCCTGGGCCTCGCTGCCAGACCGATGTGGGCCCCACCAGACAGTTCCCCAGGGACTGCCTCCACGCCCCGACTCCCCACTCGGCAGGCCCGTCCCCTGCAGCAAGCCAGCCAGGGCTGCACGCCTTGCCGTCTGTTTAGGCAAATTTCTGACTGAATGTCATTTTTTTCGTTCTTTTTGTTTTTCTGCTATATATTTTCTCAAGCATTAGATGTTCTTTTTAAAAGTTTTACTAAATATGTACACACATAAATTTTGCTATTATATATATAGTAAACAATATATAATATATGTAGTAAGTTATGTAGATAGTGTATGTATATATTATATATAGTATATGTTAAACTGTATAATAGGTTATCTAAGCTGAAGTAAAATAGTAAGCTATCCATAAAACATATAAATTATATGTACATATATTATACTTGTATGTTTATACCTAGCATGTGCTATATCTTTTGTGGTATATTTCTTAACAACTTTTTTTATTTGGGAGCGATGACTTGCGCACTGTTTCCACCAGTGGTTGTCTGTAAGTCTACAAACCCTCAGCCAGCTCTGCCTGCTCATGATCTTCCACAGGCCCGTGCATCTCTCCCCAAGGTCCATGAAGTTAGCCTCAAAATTTAAAGCAATCATTTTTTAATTTTGACTATCCTTATCTGCAGTTATCGTGCATGCGCTTTTCACAGTACGATTGTGGACTCTGTAAGCGTTACTTTCAAAATTCTCTTTGAATTCTACTTTACAAATAAATTTTGATATTCTATAACACAACTGTTTTTACTATTCACCTGAACTCTGTAGTATTTGGTTGCTTGTATTGTCTTTGATTTTACTGCGTTTGGCTTTGTGTGGACAAAGTCTGCGTCCTTCAGAGAATGCAGCTTACCACGCACAAGCAAACGTGGGTTCAGGTGGACATAAAATGCCTCATTTATAAAATTTGAAAATCTTACTCTGGGCATGTTTGTGGAAGTCTTTGCATGTTAGTGCTACAAGGTAATAATTTTAGGCAAACCTGATTCTTCTGTTTTTGAGGCGTGGCCTGTTTTTCTCCCTCCCTAAGAATCACTCTTATTATCTGTACTTGAATACAATTCTTTTATCTGATTTGAGTCTTATATTTTTAAAATATTTTTATTCTTGCTTATTGTGAAGATGTCTTCAATAATGTGTGTAATTCTTAACTGTATCTTTGTTTCGCCTACTTAATATTCTCTTCGGCATTGCACCTCATTCTTCAGGATTCTGAATGCTTCTCTGCAGTGTTGGTCCCAGTTTCCATTGCCTCTGCTGTGCATTTTAATTCTCCACTTGAATTTTAAACTCCATGAACACCACCTTACTCTTAATTCATCTACATTTGTGCTCTGACTCCACCTTAGCTCATTCCTGTGTGAGCCTTTCATACCCTTCATGCTTTGAGAAACTTAAACAAAGTGTTCCTAATTCTTTCACTTGGTTTTTAGAATAAATGTTGACTGGACTCCGCTGTTCACCTGAAGGTTTCCTTCTTATTCACATAGCTGCTCCTTGCCAACTGTGACACATTTTAAGCCGGAGAGGGCTCTCCAGGCCTAGTATTAATCTGAGCGACACAGGCGTTCGGGACTTGCATACCACAGTGCCAGAGAGCAGCAGGCTTACAGACACCAGAACGTGAACGCTGGAGGGAGGTGCAGGAGCCAAGTGCGTGCAGGACGTACTCTTCCTAGTTACGAAAGGGTCTTCTGAGCGCGGCCTCACAGAGGTAGAGAGCCGTCCGAGGCCCCCTGCAGGCCACTAGCCTGTTGTGAGTGCCACACACTTATACCCTAAGTCATTTTCAAGGAGTCTACCTTCAGAAACATCACACTGAACAGGCGTGAACATAAGAATTTGCGGGGAGTAAACACTGAGTGAATCGCAATGCGAAGTGTAGGATCCGGTCTGTGGATGGGATCCTGTCCTCTGCATTTGGCTTGCAAAAGTACAGCAGCGATAAGGTGAGGAAGCGGCTCTGCGGACTCACGCACACACAGCGAACGCACACGCACACCACATTAGAAGAGCAACGCAAATTTCAGCTACCGCGACGTCTGGTTGCACAGGAAAGTTGTTTTAAAGATATTTCTGTTGGTTTTAATATGTGCAAAGTGTTGATCCAGAGTCTTCAGAGGCCGTTGCTTATAGTTCTTCCAGCTTTGTTAGGTGAAAATCAGAACTGGACATAACTCCATAACCAGCAGCCTTCTAAGAGAAAAGCTGTATGTCTAAATGTTAAAACCCAGTAAAATGAATGCTCAAAAGTAACAGATTAAAATAAAATTTCTCTGAATATAGGAATTTTTCCTTAGCTTTATTCATAAAAACTCACTTGACAAATGTCATGTGTGGCTTGATGGTCAAGAAAGTGTGTTTCCTTTACTTTCCCCATTATTTGGGTGCTTTGGGGGTAATTATCTGGGTCTGCCCAATTATCTGGGTATAATTACAGCGTGTCTAGCTGTGTTCAGTGCACAAGGACTAGAGAGATAAGTCAGATTCGGCCCTGGCCCTCCTGCCCCAAGGTCCGAGGGTGGCCTCACCCCTGGCCCTGACTGGACCCTCTCGCCTTCGCTGCACTCTCCTGAGGGCTGCAGGAGCGCGGCCTGCCTTGCACGCAGGAGGCTGCGCTCAGGAGCTGCAGCTTTGGGTACCAGGAGCAAGCGAGAGGGCATCCACGCCCTCGAGACTCCTGCCGCCTGGGTTGGGTCTTGGGAGAGTGTGGATGTGTTCACAGCTGTCACGCTCCATCGTGGGGTGGCTCGGAGGCGTATTCTATAGCAATACAGGAGGGAATGTTTTTAAAGTTTTAAGTTTTCCCAGCACCAAGACAACGAGTGGAGATGCGGAAGGGTTCTGCAGCCCAGTGCAGGGAGGCGGTGAGAGCTCGCTCCCCAGAGGTAGGAGCAGTGGGCCCTGTGGGCACTGCCGTCATCTGCGTACCCTGAAAGCTGAGGTCACCTACTGCTAGGTGCTTGTGACAGTGGTCAAATAGAGAGGGAAGCCAGGGTGACCTGCGTAAGCCAGTGGAAGCTTGGATATGAGATGCTCTAAATCCGACAATATAAACATTTGACTTTCAAATATGTGAGTTCGACATTTGTCTTAGAATCCAAGTGCAGAATCCAAATGGACCAAGAACTTTAGCGTATGAGGGGGAGGCGTGATCGGGAAATCCAGGCAAGGCGACATGCGCGGGAACTGCAGACACCCTTTACCTAACGACCACGCTTGGGGCTTGGGATCATGTTGTTCCGTGAAGCTGGCCCACCTGGAGTTGCATCAGGTGTGTACACTGCAGATTCAGAGCAAAGAAATGCTGAAAGGAAGCCCCAGCTCAGGACTTGGCTCTTTTGCACAAACTGTGAGGTGGTGCTGTAATGAGCAACACAACTAGATCTGCAGCTCTGTGCTGTGCGCTGTAACTGGCAAACATCCCCCCACGCTGTCACGTGGCAAGGCGGACTGCGCCAGAAAGGCAGTGAGACTTCATACATAGGACGCGCCACGCTGCACGTCAACGCCTGGGTCGCGAGCGGGCAGCAGGCCTCGCAGCAAGCCAGGCAGCCGCCGCACAGGAGCCTCAGGCCGGCAGCCTTGTACTGGGAGGTACTTAGTATTAGTGAACCTGGGTTAGATCCCGCACTTTTGCAAAGCCTTTTCCCTCGTGACCTCATTTCTCTGAGTCCTAGCGTGCTTTCTTGGGACCACGGCGCAAATAAGCTACAAGTAGTTTCCACTCATCTTCCGGGGAACCTGAGCTAGCGCAGGCATGGTGTGGAAACGTGGACTCACGTTGTATTCTTGTTGTGGCACGTGTAAGTAGGGACGAACAGTGGAAGGCACCCGCCCTGACGCGAGATCCTCTAGCAAATGCTGGGGAGCTGGGGAGAGGTGCGGGGACACGAGGGCTGACCTGTGAAGAGGAAGTCTGCGGGGCCCGGAGAGCGGCACCGCGTCAGCAGGACAGCGCGGTGAGGCCGGACGCTATCTGAAGGTCGGCAGGAGGAGGCGTGGAGCTGGCCCGCGCGAGCCGGCGGAGGTCCCCAGTGGCCTCAGGCAGAGTGTTTGTGGGGTGCGGATGGAGCGCGGGGAGGTGGAGCGGAGAATTCAAGAGGAAGAGGGACCAGGAGCAGTGCAGACAGCTCTTCAGGTCCGCCAGCGCTAGGTCTGGAATTTAGAGAAGTTAGCCAATGTTGGGAGGACAGAGTAGACTGTAGATTGTTTGAGTGGGTTTTTACCTGTTGGTTGTTTGAAATGTTTCAGAGTAAACATGGACTGGACTTGGGGTTCTGGTCTCTGCGAACACACCAGGCCTCTCTGGCTCCCCTTTCATCAGTCCTGTGCCCCACTGCCTGGGGCTTGCTGGCCGCCCCCGCCGCCTTGTCCTTCCGTGTTTCTGTGTTCAGGTACAGGATGTGTCGTGTGACTTGCTGAGGCAGCACGGAGGCCCGGTGCACGGCCAGGAGAGACTGCTTAGTGTGAAGATCCTTCAGCTGGATCCTTCTTCCAGCAATATGCTGCCATTGTATCTGTCCAGAGATATCGATCATACCTTCTGCTATTTAATTAAAATGGCTTGGCCCCAGGTGCTGTGTATGGAGAGAGATTTGCTCTTGGTAATAATAACCTCAACAGATCGAATCTCACATCACTTGAGTGAGTGCCACAGTGAATGTAAGTATTATATGTTGTAAAGATGAGCTATAAATAATATGGACCACACTAGTGACAGTGAGAAAAGGAGATGCAGCGACGGAGGGAGGGAGATGGGAGGGGCGGGCGGGGGAGGGGAGGGGAGGCCGAAAGCACTGAGAAGTGTGCGGTGCGGGGGCCAGTCCCTAAGAGGTGCCAACTTCCTGCGGTGCAAACATGTGCTCATGAAATAAAAAAGGAGTGGGATTGCAGAAATACTGTCATTTATATTTTTATTTAAATGTAAAATGGTTGCCTAGTCACGCATGCCTCTGCATAGAATTTGGCCACTCCACTTTCCTAGTGGGGATTTTCTCATCACTTACTATTATATTTGTACTTTAGGTTCTGATCATCTTTTTCATGTGATAATTACGTTTTGCTGCTTCACGTTGTGTTCAGGCATTCATATATATTAGAAGAGTACTAACAGGGCTAATAAAGATGGATCTTGAATGAAGAAATTGCCAAATATCATGGTGAATGGAAACTAAGCATGGTACTGGATGCCTGTAATCCCGTCATCTGGGAGGCTGAGGCAGGAGGATTGCCACGACTTGGAGGCAAGCCTGGCAAGGTAGTGACTTCAAGGACAGCCTGAACTACAGAGCAACACCCCATTTCAAAAAATTATGGTTAATAGAAAGTACAGTTATGATATCTGCTTTTAAGTAATTATACATAGAGCACAAGAGCTGCAAATTAACATCTTTTAAAAATAGTTTTTTACTCTCTTGGTGATTTCTTTTGATGTGCAAAAACTTTTTAATAAGATGAGATCCCAGCTGTTGATTCTTTGAAGTATTTCCTATGCATTTTGGGATTTGTTCAGGAACTTTCTCTACCCCTATGCCTTCAAGATTTCTACTTATTTTCTACTTCGGTATTGTTTCTGCTTTAATATTTAGACATGTGATCCATTTACACAGTAGTTTAGTTCATGGTGGTTAACATGGATCTAGTTTCAGTCTTTGGCATACAGACAGTTTTTGCAGAACCATTAAAGAGGCTGTCTTTCTTTCAGTGAAGGTGTCTGACCCCTTTGTCAAAGGTCAGGTGGCTGAGTGTGTAGTTGTGTCTGCAGCTTCTAATCTGTTTCATTGATCCTGTTTTTTTGTATTTTAAGGAAGGGTCTACAGGGTGTTCAGGGTCTTACTACTAGATCAGACTCATAGTGATCTGCCTGTTTACACTCTCCCTGGGATTACAGGTGCGTACTACCACTCCCAGCCTCAACTGCCATCTCAGCATGCCCCAGGGGTAGGGCCAGCATGGCAGGCCTGGGGATTGAACCCTCGGCCCCTGTGCCTGCTTGCAGGTGCTTTAATCTGCTGAGCTATTTTGTCAGCCCTTTTTTCATTGATCCTGTTAATTCCCTGTCATCTTGTTTTGAAATTCTGTATCATGTTTTGTAATATTTTCCTCTCTTTAGAATAAAATAATAATAATAAGAAGAAGAATTTTAATTAACATAAAATGTACCCATTTGGGGGTACCTGTTTGGAACTAAAGACTCAGTAATACCAATTATAAAAATGTAAAATTGCCAAACAACTACGAAAAGAAAAATCTTATGGCTGGTGTTTCACCTGGGGATTTTCTTTATCTCCTTTGAAATAAAAGTACTTAATCTATGTGTATTCACTTCATGAAATGAGGTAGGATAAAGTATGGAGAAAGATACAATTTTCCAACAAACTAACGCCAATGGAAACTACGACACCAGGAGGAGTTAGCAAGTAATTGGCTTCTTTTGAAAGAGAAGCGAGTGGAGTTTGACGAGCGCAGGCCTCTCTCAGGTTCTGCAGTCACGAGTCCTTGAAGAGCACCGCTGTCCCTCCAAGGGCCTGTCCTCAGCTCTTCCCATTTCAAAAGTGGTGAAGGTAAAAATAAGGTGTGTGGAAGTGGTGGAGAAGTTGAGCTGTTTCAAGTGTGTTACATGGATCAGAAGAAAATCTTACCGTTTAATTTATTTTAGGAACTTCTAATTATGCCTTCTATCTTGAAAAGGTGCCATCAAAAAAGCAATAATTGAATGATTAGTGCAAAATAATTTTTACCTTAATATTATCCTTGGCTAGGTTAAAAGACAAGGGTTGGCGAGATAGCACAGTGGACTAAATGCCTGTTTGGGCAAACTTAGGGACCAGGGTTCAATCCCCAGCACCACAGGTCGAGCCTGCCCCACCCCAGGGCACCCTGCACCATCAATTTCTGGTGTGATGGCACATGCCTGTAATCCCAGCACTGGGGACGCTGAAAACAGAAGGATCACTATGCATCCAAGCTGCGTATGAGACCCTGTACCAAATACATTAAAACAATAAATAAAAAATGAATAGATAAATAAATAAGAGACAATTATATGCCTGTCTTTATATGTAATCAATCTGGAACTATGTAAGATGTGTTTAACCTTCTCAGGCTTGATGTGCTTTTCTATAAAACTGGAGGACTGGGGTTTTCAAATTATCACGGAACACTGGGGACCCCTTTCACAGCACCAGTGACCTGCAGTGAGTCCCCGCTGTCCCACCTGGAGTTGCAGCGCACAGTGGGAAAGAGGAGCAAGAAACACATCAGGAGCAGCAGGGACCTGAGTGGCTGTCCCCTGGGCTACTTATCGAGTCTGATGTATGGCTGCTGTTTGCGGGGCCAAAAGGCCCTTGTCTAAGTGCCAGGCCCGGGGTGTTTATTCACTGCATCCGAGTGAAGGCCAGCGGGTGAAGGCCTTGCGGGTTCTGGGGACAGTAATGGCGACTAGGTGAGCCGGGAAGAAGGGCGAAGCCCCAGAGGGAAGCACGGAGGAGCTGCAGGTGCCTCCGGCCTCGTCGTGTCCAGCAGGTCGGGCCTTGCCCCACGAGCAGCAGCGCAGCAGTCCCTAGCCCTAGGGCTTCTGGCTGTGGGCGGAAGAGAGCAGGGCATTTCCTCCTTCCGGTCTGGTGCAGAGGGCAGGGCAGGGACAAGCTCTGGGCGTCCGCTGGACTCAGTGTATAACTAATGGTCCCCAACGATGGCAGTCAAGGAACCCTTGCTTTTAGAGATAAAATTCATAGAATTTGAGATTGAGAACCCTTATTATTCCTCACAGTAGGATTGGAGATTAATTCTGAGTTGCTTCCAATTTATATTTATGAATAAATGAACACATTTCACTAATAAACTAAGGAAAATTAAATTTATATAAGTGCATTCCTAAATGATAAAACAGGTTTAATTATGAATGCAATTGTTGCCTATCTAAACCATGGAGTCAAGTGTTTCTCCCTGTAAATTCAGCTAACTGTAGAAATTAATAGGTTAAAGACTGTCATTTTCTGTGGATTTAATAGTATCTCTTTCTAGTAGTTTCTTATCAAGTCTGATTTATGGGTGCAATTTTCTTCAAAAACAAATCTTTCTTCTGAAATAAACCTAAAAGGCCAGTTAGATCACAAGAATCTAAGATACAAGGACCACACTGATGCTTTTGTTGAGTTATATTAGGGCAAAAGAGTCAAAACAATAGGGAAAAATGTGGCTGACAGAAGCAGCGAGCTGCTGAGGCTGGCGTGCGAGAGGACAGCCCGACCCGGCGCAGGAGCAGCAGGGCAAGGGCCGAGGCAGCGCGCTGCGGGCTGCTTCCGCGCTGGAGCTCTCCTGACCCCAGCGGAGCGTCGGACAGGCGCCCTGCGGTCACTTCCCGCAGTCAGTGCACTGGGACCACTCGCCCTTTCTCTGTCTCCTAAGAGCATTTATTCTCCAAAGAAGGCTTGCCGAATCCATTGTTCAATGGCAGTATGCCATCTGAAAACACAAAAAAGTCTGTGGCAACTACAAAAGAAGAGTTTGCAATCTCTGTGATCCTAGAACCAATTTAGTTTTAGAAATTAGGCCACACTTTCTTTCAATGCATATTTGTGGCTGCACATTAATAATATCCTGGTGATAAGTCTTGAGGTATGCACTTGAGTACCCTTTGAAGAAACACAATTGCCAACCTAGTGAGAGGATATTCAGTCTGTTTCATAAGAGCTATTTCTTTACTGAAAAAAGGAGAGCCCTGAATGCTTTCTGTCAACCTCTCTTTTAACGTGTTAGGTGTGAGTGCCTCCTTCGTGACTGGATGCAGTTCTGCGGTGACAGGTATCGGATGGAGAAGGAGGATTCATGCACACCCTCACCCCACCATCTATTGATCCACGCTCTGATTGACGGCCATGAAGTTGAACCTCATGCTTCATGCTGGTGCTGGTTTTCCTGTTTTGTGACGTGGCGAACATTCCAACCATCAGATTAATCTGTGTGGGTGCAGGTGTGACGAATGGCTCAAGGCCCACTTAAGCGCCTTTCATGGTCAAATAAGCACACAGTGTGTTGAAATGACATTAGAGTCACACGGCGCAAAGCCAAGGACCTGCCCTCCCGATGCGCCTGCGCTGTTCTGCTTCCATCAAGCTGCTGGCCGCTTTAATCAGCTCCCAGCTGTGTGTACAGCTGCAGGGTCTTCTCCCAGAAAGGAGCGTTGAGGGGCCGGAACTGTCTACAGGTTGAAACTTACTTTTATTTTACTTGACATGCTCCTTTTATCCCAGGCATATTTCTGAGTTAGCCCACACATGCGGTTCTGTGCCCCAGCAACCGGAGTAGGAGGCCAGCCAGTGACCTCTGCACCCACTAAGGGCCACCCCGCGCAGTCCCTGTCGCTGCAGCCTCCCGCATCCTCGCGTGGGCTTCATCGGGTGAGCTGATTTCACCCACTGGAGCCATACAGTAAAGAAGGCTCCATCGGGCTGCTTCCGGATCAGCAGGAAGGCCAGTGCGTGCAGGAAGAGTCCAGGAGCAGAGCTGTACAGAGCGCCTCCGGGAGCAGGACTGTCCTCCATGGAGGCTTGGTTCACGTTCGGAGTCTCACTGTGCAAAACTATCAGCTCAGGAGCTGCTCTCTTACATAAACAAACTATAAATATAAAGAGGATTATCAGAAAGGTGCTATTTCTTCTACAGTGAGATAGACCATTGCTGCATTTTTAAATGACTGAAAACAAACTAGTACAATAGCCAGCACGATATATATGTGGGCTCTGGGGCTCTTTCCTGCCGCAGCAAGACGCATGAGGCCGGGAGAGGGTTTTCCAAGCACCCCGCACCACACAGGCAGGAGAGGCGCGGTTCCTGGCGCTGCAATTCCCACCCTCACTGCACATAGTGGGTGAACATTTGTCCGTCAAGGGCTGCGCATTTCGGGCTCTGTGGTCACATCAATTTTTAAAATAAAATTTAGACCATAAATTCAGAAACCGCAGCTCATTCATGCCGTCACGTGCACCAACAGGAGGTGAGCAGTCCCCCACATGCTGCATGGGGATGCGAAGATCCGCATGCGGAGAGCGAGTAGCACGCACAGGTCAGCTGCACAGGGGCTCTGAGGTGGCCGCGCCGGCCCCGCCTCCCGCCTCGTCCTCCGCTCCCAGCCGATCCCTGGGCTCCGGGAGATGCACTTGCACCCTTCGAACACAGTCCTCTTTCTGTACACAAGCTAAAGTAGATTTATTTTACTTGAAATGAAAATATTTATGAGTATAGCTGAATTTTGCTACCTACTCCTGTACATAAAATCGCTTCCAACTATTGATTAGCATTGTTTTGCTTCTTAAGAGTAGTATCAAGTCCATTTTTTTGATAATGAGATACATAAAAGTAAGTAAAACTCTTAAAAGTGCAGCTAATTTTAAATTATGACTATCCTTGACCTTTTATCTTAAATATTTTACGTAGGGTCACAAGGTATAGTTCAAACTACTAATAAAAAACCTATATCAACCCGAAGTTTGTTTCTGGAAAAGAGCCTAAATATTGGTGGGAGAATAAGGCCTGTATTTCTATCCATGTAATTTACATTTCATTATTTAATTCAGGATTATTTGCTGTATCGCCCCACTTCTTGTGGAATGGGTGCAAATTCCAAAAGCTCTGATATTAAACAGTTCCTCATACTCTGGCCCTTAGTCTGCGACCTTTCCTTTTATGACCTGTGCCTCAGGACTGCAGGATTTCTCTTACATCCTGTAGCGCCGCAGGCTTCTCTGACCTTTGGGCCTCAGCTTGTTCCACGTTCGCGACGCGGCGCCACCTCCTGGTCTTTGTTTGCGCGTCACTTACTCTGCGAAGCGTTCTCTTATTCCCAGAGTGCTGAGCTGTGGCATCGTCCTTGCTGTGGCTCCGTGACCTCGTGGCCCGTGGCCTGCGGGCACCGTGTGGGCAGCGTCCGTGCGCCTCGCTCCCGCAGCGCAGGGCCCTCCTGGAAGTCAGTGACTAAGGACAGAACGGCTTCTCCTAGGAAATGCGCTCAGACATAGACGCTGAGAGAAATGCCCGTCTGAGCTTTGCTGTCCCAAGAATATGCCAGACGCCGGGCAGGGCCGGAGGCTGCATGCGGCCCGAGCCGGCCACGGCCTGCCTGCGCCCTGCCCGGCCCGAGCTTCGCTGCGGGTGCGCCGGACACACTCGCTTCGCAGGGACGCGCTCCGGGACGCGATCTGGGCAGCTACGGCCCGAGGGTGCCACGCAGGGGTCCTCCCGCTTGCTTCCTCCCAGAAGTCGAGTTTCGTGGGGAGGAAAACGCGCCACATTCAGGGTAGCTCACGCTTCTCTGGAGGAACCACAGCAGTCCTCTTCTTCCTCAGTGATGAGCACGGAAAGGGCCTGTCAGCAAGGCCTAGCGAGAGGGATTTAAAGAGGGTCGGCCCTGGAGCCTCCGAGGAAGAGTATCTCCTCCCACGTGAAGCAACAGCAGTGGCAGGACAAGATCTTCTGTGGCTTATTTCCCTCGATGTAGGGGGGATTAGGACAAAGAACGCTAGGGTGGGTGTTTCGTTACCACAGGCGTGACTGAGGGTGGAGGACACGGAACAATGGCGCTAGCCTGGTCCCCTTCGCCTCCACCAAACGTGGACTCAGCCCTGAGGTGGGATTCATTTGGCTCTAGGACAAGCTTCCCTTTGGGTTAAACTGCTCTTTAGAGACAGACGTATCGTCAGTACTGGGATCTTCTTTCCACCCAGTAAAAGTGGCATCTGACCCACGGCCACTTAACTGAGGAGTTAACATTGCAGACGTTCTGAACAGCGACTGCCGATGTGCTCTGCGGGGCGCCGCCTCGGGGTCCACGTCCTGGGGACACTGTGGTGTGGTCCTGACTTCACACTGGCATCTAGCACAGAGCGGCCAGCGGAGGCTCAGGGAGAGAAGGAAATAAAGAGAAAGAAAGAAGGAAGAAGTTAGAAGACAGAGGGAGGAAAACACGAGGAGCAGAAGGACAAGATCCAGCTATCTAGGAGTAAGAAGGAGCGTAAGTGCCTGAGCTTTTGGAAAAGCTGAGCGAAGACATGAAAAGCAACAAAGGCAAATGGCCGTAAGTGGTCTGGGTGCTGAGAAATCTGTTTATAAATACAGCCTACCTCGTCATACTTCAAAGAAATATCAGTATATAAATAAAACAGTTATTCCTTCAATTATTTTCTATGGGTCCTGCCATTCATTAGAACATTGGCAAGAATTTGAAATTAGCCAGTTTATGGAGCACGTTCTAGGTAAGACGCAGGGTTGAGTAGGCCCAGACCCTCTTTCTTCCCATGGGAACTTTGACTTAAAAATCATAAGCAGACAAATAACCTTGGTGACAATTCAAGCAGTGAGATTGGCATTCCAGCTGAGTGAAGTCCGCTGCACCAATCAGAAGCCTGCACAGCCCGCCCACCCTCAGGACTTCCGGCCTAGCACGTCAGGAGCAGGGACACATCACAGCGCCTGGCCTCTGTGCGGGGCAGAGAATGCCATTCAAGCATCCAGTGCTCTGGCACTTCTCAGGGGTAGCCAAGCCTCTGACATGCCTTTTGTACAACCCTAAGTGGTTATAGGAAAGCACGTCAGGTTAGGAGCTGCAGGAGACGAAGCTGCAGCTCGGCCCTCATGCACTGCTTGGCCTAACGCCTCTGCCTGGCTCTGCACAGAGTGAGCAGGAGAAAACTGGGACTCCGCGATGCCCAGGGAGAGGGACCAGGGGCATGCAGCCAGCGCTCTAGCTGTAGGGGAGACCACGCTGGGGACAGGCTTCTGTCTCTGCTGTCTCTGGGTGTTGATGAGACTCAAAGCAATCCAGACATCCAGGGAAACGACGCACACAGGTTCTGTGAGGCTAAAACCACAGGAGAAAGTCGGGGGACAACAGAATCTCTGTCTAACTTGATGGCTGAAGGCCCTTCCCTGTGTGAAGCTAGCTAGTCTCTGAGGACAGTGGGAGGCGGCTGTTTTTAATTAAATGTGAGAATCTCAACCTCAAATTCCAAATTCCATAGAGAAATGTGGCATCCTGGCTCAACCATAGGAACAAGATCTCCAAAACTCACTCTAAAGAAATAAAGGCAAATGGATGACAAAAGAGAGTTCACAATGGCCATTTTAAAGATGCTCAGTGAATTCTGAAAAATGATGAATAAGAAAATTAGATATCAAAGAAAAGATAATATAAAAGAAGAAACAAATAGAAAATTCCAAGTTAAAAAAATTAAAAGTTTTCACGGGAGGCATTAAATAGCAAAACTGAACAAGGAGAAGAAGAAAAGAAAATGGCATGTGAACTAACCAGCTATCTGAGTAAAAAGAATGAGAAAGCGTGAAGGTCTGAAGGAAACATGGGCCACTGTGGGGCAGACCGAGGGCGCCTCCCCACGAGAGGGCAGCGAGGATGAGGCCGGAAGTGCAGGAGGTGAGCTAACGCCCTGGGTGCTCCCAAATCTGGGCCAGGCCTTCACACTGGGTAAGGAGGGCCCGAAAAGGCTCCCCCGACACATGATAACTGACTTATTCAAAGGGAAAGGAAAAGAGCTTTCAAGTAGAAAAAGAGTGGCTGACATGCGTGCCTTTGTGAAACTGTTGACATTGTTTTTAGCAGAAACTTTGCAGGCCGGAGGCGCGTAGGATTGCAGGCCGAAAGTGAAAAGACCGCAGCAAAGAGCACAGGGCGCAGCCCAGTGCGTGAGAGCTGAAGGGAACGAATCTGTCCCAGATCAACACCCAGAGGGCTCGTCCCCACCTCGCCCACGGCGCAGAGAGTGCGGCAGGTGCACGTAAGTGGAGGGAAAGACGGGGCTGCGGCAGGAAGCGCAGGCAGGCTGACCGCACTCAGGAGGGTGACGGATGCGGCAGAGCCCGGCAGCCCTGCGGTGGTGGCAGCGACGGCGCTTCCCCGGCTGGCAAGGAGCTAAAGGTGTGAGAACGCGGGTGGTCCTGGAATGCGCTGACGCCCCGCACTACGGGACACTCAGTGTGCTGTGTCCAGGCTCGCAGAGCACGAGGAGAAGCAAACACATGGCGCTATTGCTTTTCTCATCAGTTGAAAACAGTTTTTAGAACTATAAGGTATTTCATGCAAATCCCATATCAACTAGAAAAAAATTTTAAACTATGAATGATAAATAAAAAGTGAAAGAAACCAAGCAGATAAATGCAAAAAAAAAAAAAAAAAATCAGTGAAATACAAAAGAACAGAGTAGCTAGGGAGAAAATGAAGCAAAAAGGAGAAAAAAATGATTGAAAGTTGGCAGTGTGCCCCCTCATGTCCGCAATTAACTAAAGAAATGAATTCCATAATCAAAAACCACAAGAGCTGGATGTGCACAAATCCAAGATCCAACTGCGTGGCGCACGCAAGGTACTGTCGCTGTGGACGCGCACAAGTCAAAGTTCGGAAGGTAGAATACGCAAGTCCATCAACCAAAAATGAGAGCAGGGTGTGTAGACTAACATCAAGCCAAAGAGTTGTAACTCAAGATTTCTCAAGAAAAGCGGGGCACTGTTACATAGGCGACAAGTCACGCAGGCAGTCTCACAGAGAGCACTCAGACGCACGAATCAAGCAGTTACAGGACTGAGGGCGTAAAGTCAGCACCACAACACGGTCCCTCTCAGCACCCAGCTTGCCGTAGCGGGCAGGCCCGGGCTTCCAGGGCGGGGGGCGGCCGAGGAGCAGCTCTGGGCCCGAGGACCTGGCCCCACTCGCGGCGTTCCGCCCCAGCGCTGCGGGGTGTGCGATCCTCCCAAATCACACGGGGTCTCCTGCAGAAGCAGTCACACGCACACCGTGAAGCACATCACAACAAACCACAGAACTGAAATTGTTCCAAGTACCTCTGATTGCCATCACAGAATGCAACTTCAAATCAATATAAAGAAAACCTGGGGGATTCCTAAGGGAGTAGAAATCAACCATGCACTCCTGAATGGACAAAACAAAGCTCAAAAGAAAACTGAATATGTTGAGACAAAGGTGAATGAAAATACAGTATGCTAAAAACCACAGAATGCAGCGAAGGCAGTTACAGTATAAGAGGTCAATCATGGCCAAAGGCCTACTCCGGGCAAAAAGAGAAATTTCAACAAAACCACCCGATGTAGGAAGGCACAGGACTAGAAGTAGATAAAGAAAAGAAATAATAAAGATAAAAGAAAATGAAATAAAAGATTCAAAATAAGAAAGTCACTGAAACAGGTTGGTTTTCCTTAAAGAGGAACAAAATTTACAAATTTTTCTCTTGAATAAGGAAAAAGAAAAGGCTAAGGGGATGCTGAGGTGAAAGAGACAGGTTACAATCAGGACTACATGAAAGAGAGAGCTAAGACCACGGCTGGCAATGGCGCATCAAGACACTGGAGGAGACGCAACTGTTCAGAGTCAAATGTTAATTAGAATACAAACTATGTGTACTGGTTATACTTGTGTAAAAATTAGGTTTCAACATTAAAAATCTGAAGATATAATTAATCGTAGTTTAACATAAAGAGTTCTTTTTCTGAAAAATGCTGATGCATGTAACAAAAAATAAAAGTTTAACCGGAAAAAAAGAGAAATTGGATAACAAAATAAATGAACTTATCCCTATAAATTCCTAAAACACACAACTTGCCAACAGAGAATTGCGAAGAACTAGGAGGCCTGAACATTCCTATGGCTGGTAAAGAGACTAGATCAGCAATTAAAATGCACCCACTTCTCGAGATGACCTCACGAGAGAATTCCAGAAACCCCTAGAGGAAACAATATCAATTCTTTTCAAGCTATTACAGAAAATTCAAGAGGAGGGAACATTTCCAAACACATTTTATGAGGTCAGCATTATCCTGATACTGAAATCAGACAAACACTGAAATAATAGAAACAGTAGCTGATAACTGATTGCTAATGACACAATCATCTTCAAAAAATATAATAAATTAGATTCGGGACTACATTCAAAGGACCATGAACTGTGACCAAGTGGAATTTATCTCTGGCCATGCACAGATGATACCGGGCCAATCTGACCCATATGGCACGCTGCATTAATGGGATGAAGGGGTAAGGAAGTCACATAGGATATCTTTCTATTTTATGCATTTAGTACAGGGTCTACAGGGTGTCACTACGCAGCTCGGATCCTAGTGAACTTCCTGCTTCCAGCCTCCCGAGCGCTGGGATTACAGGCACGCACCCCCACCCCCACCTCAGTTGTGTCCCAGCGTGCCCCGGGGGTGGGGCCTGCTCAGCATGTGGGGATGGAGCCCTGGTCCCTGCGTCTGCCTAAGCAGGGGCTTTAATCTGCTTAGCTATCTAGCCAACCCAACATAAGAAATCTTGATAGTTGAGAAAAAGAATTAGACAAAATTGTGACACACTTTCATCATAAAAATACTTCACTTTTGAAACAGAATAGAATGCCTGTGATTGGTGTGATGAGGGCAACGTGCGAAAGGCCACCGAGGACAGCCTCTCAGTGGCACAGACCTGGCGGGTGCTCCTCTAGAGCACGAAAGGAAGGAGGGCGCCTGCTCTCGCTTTCCACTCCACACAGCACCAGAAGGCCCAGCTAGAGCCCGAGGCGAGCAGGAGAAATAGGAGGCACAGAAAGGCGCATCTCCACTTGCGCGCGGCCCGACGTTTAGGCGGGAAGCACCGAGAGGTCTTTCTTTTGCAGGGAAACTCTATAGTAACTCAAGAACTCATCAAAGATGCAGACTCTGAAGCCAACACGTAAATATTAGTTGGCTTACAAATAACAACAAAAAGCTGTCGGAAAAGGAAACTAAAACAATCCCATTTATGGTATTACAAAAATGCAAAGGCTAGAATGTTTGCAATAAATGTAACTAAGAAAACAAAAGGCTTGTACCCTGAAAACATCCAACATCACTGAGGTAACTTCAGAAGACCCCAGTAAGCGGTGCGATAGCTTCTGTTTAAAAAGTGGGAGGCTAAGTGCTGCTAAAATCTCAGGCTCCTCCAAACAAAATTCCTTGTCATCCCTGCCAAGTGCCCAGTGTCATTTTTTCAGAAGCAATTCTAAAATTCTGGGTTTTTTTTATTTTAAAGAGAAAAAACAAAAAGAAAACAATATAATGATATAGAATTTCAAAACAAAATGTTAGTAAATTAACAATGGTGTTATATTACATATTATTATCTTCAAAATAGTTGCTCAGATTACCAGATAGAGGTATGCAAGACTGATCAAGCAATCATTATTGTTCCATTCAATAAACCAATAGAAATTAGGACTGCAGTTCTTACAGAATCAAAAAATAAATTGAAATGAGCAAAATCTTGAGCAAGGAGTACATCAGGATTTTTCACACATCTTGACTTTGGAAAATATTCCCAGCCTGTGCTAAGCTACTCAGCATGAAACTAGCGCACAGATAACTGGAACAAAATAGAGGTCCAGAAAAGCCTTACTTATTTATAGCTTAATGTAATGCAGAAAGTGTAGGCTTTTTACAGACTGATTTGGGAAAACTGGACAGCAGCATGCACAGAAGAATTCAAACTCTCTTCCCCTACGCCAAGGATGAGCAATGCAAAACGAATTATTACTCGTGTGAGCGTGTGGCGCGCAGGGCTCTCAGTCCCCGTGCGGCCATGGTGCCAGCTGCATAGCACACCTTAACCCCTCTGTTCTTACACTTTTCCGTCCCTCCTGCCCCTTCCACCCAACCCTTGATTCCCCTCCTTTCTGTACGCTTTTGTGCTGCATAATGTTTAGAGATTTGAAACTACCAAATCCCTTGAAAAATACAAGAGAAGAGCTACATAATGTTGTGCCAGGAAACGATTGCTTACATGTGCTTCATACGCACCGACAACAAGAGAAAAGCAGATGAGAGAGACTACAGGAGGTTGAAAATTTCTGCACATAAAAGAAAATAGTGAACAATCTGAAAAGACAAATTAGGACTGGCAAACATTTATAAGCCATGCATTCTTAAGGGCTTGGCATCCAAACTACACAAGGTACACTTACAACTCAATATAATAAACACAGCACATTTGGAGGATGGCAAGCAGTGTGGTTGACACTTCTCCAGAGAAGGTGAACAAGTGGCACATAAGATGAGAAGGTGACAACATCACTCACTACCAAGAGAATGCTAATTACAGTGGTCTGCCACTTTTCAGCTTTTAAGATAGCTGGGAGAGCTAGAACAGTGTTGGAAAAGAGAAAGTATATATGGAAAAGGGGGAATCGGAGTGTATTTGTGGAACAAGTTTCGGTTGAAGTTGCTCAATGGAACTACCACGTGGTCCACAAACCCTCCCGCTGGGTATTTACCCAGCAGATTGAGAAACGAGATCTTGAAGGCATGTCTGCATGCTCTTGTTCATTGCCACAGTATTCGCAATCCCCAAGGGACTGAAATGAGCTGTGTCCATCGAAACAAAACAGGCAAAGGAAGTGAGATTGATACACACCGGTACACAAGAGGATCTTCCTTAGCCTTGAATTGAAAAGGGAATTGTACTACAGGTCACAGAAGGAGAAGTTCTGCATGAGAACGACACACAGCGTTCCTACAGTAGTCCAGAGTATAAACACCGTAAAGAACCGGAGCCGCCTGAGACTGTGGACTGGCGTCAGCGAGGAGCTGCTGCCCAAGGCGTGCGAGGTCTACACTGGGCAACAGGCAAAGTCCTAGAGACTGTGGCCAGCGGTGCCACGCTGCAAGCTTATAATTCTGCCGATGAGGTAGACTTCATGTTGTGTGGGAGGTTCTAGCCACTATTTTGAGAAGAAAGAAGCAATTGCTAAAGAATTTTCCAAATAGAGCTATAGTGATGAGTTTAAACAACATGATGCTAGAAACAAGGTGACAGCCTAATTAGTTAACATATCTTAATTGTTATCTAGAGATTTTTTTCCTGGAGTAGGTACATAAATTAACATTTTGTTCTAATGATCCATTTTTGTAATTTATTTCCACTTTTTATCTATTAGATGGTATTTCATCTCCAAGAATTGGCATCAAGTCAACGGCTGATTTCTTTCTTCCTTACTGGAATCCGTCACGCTGTTATCCGTGTGCTACCAGACAGACAGCAGATTGGTCAGTTCTGTGGCAAGAACCCAGCTGGGGACTTTCCTGACAGACTCACTTGCCTTTCCTTTTGCCTTCTCTTTTACTGCTGCTGTCCTGTAAGCAAGGGTTTGGAAAGGAAGCGAGAAGCACTGCTTGCTGAATATCCGAAGGAATTTCTCCCACTCTTATGGAGGGTGCCATCCTTTCATGCTTTTTGTCATTGCTAACTTTTAAAATCAGTCCTTTTTTACAAAAGCATTTTCAGTTGGCACAGGGAGAGTGGTCTTTTGGTGACTGTGTTTGGTATCACTTGTCACCTAGCCTCACTCTTATTTCTAAATTTAATTCTACATGTTGTCAGTTGATATTTTGGACAATGAAACAATTATTGTATTTTATTTTTTAATCTCTTTACATGAGGCAACCCCTCTATCTTTGGAATAAAGTCTAGGTTCAATTAAAACTCTGGTTATAATGAATAAAGATGCAAAAATAATTAAAAAGTGACATGGCATTAAAATTAATTACATTCCTCTACTTTTACCTAATTGACCTTTTTTTTTTTTTTTTTGGCGGAACCGGGGATTGAACTCAGGCCCTTGCGCTTGCCAGGGAAGCGCTTGTTCCACTGAGCCATCTCCCCGGCCCCTAATTGACCATTTTAAAACAAATTTATTCATTGCAAATATGAAGAATGTTGGTCAAGTGTAACTCCATTATAATCCAGATCTCTGGTTCAGCACTACTGGCCTCCATAGGCCACACATAGGTATTAATGCAGTTTTTCAGTAGCAATCCAAGATATGACAGCATTTCACAATTGACACCTAACGATATTTCCAGATTATTAGTTGGGACTTAGGCATGAAGACTTTAAGGTACCTTATTTCATTATTGCTTACATTAAACCGTGGGGGAAGGCATCCTTTGGAGTCTCATTAGCTCTGGGTTGTGTAAGCAGGTTGGAGGAAACCGCAGAGCTGCTGTATTCCAGAACCTTCACTGGGGCTTGCTTCTGTCCCGCTCCCCCAACTGTTTCTCCCCCATCTGTTCAGCCTGAGTGTGTTGTGTCTACACACATACAATCCATTCCTAATTTTCTACAACATGAAAAGTATTCATATTTTAAAACTGATGTTTAATTGGTGAATTTTATGACAATATTCTTCTATTTCGTGCAAACTCCTTGCATGCCTGTGAATGGCTCGCATCCCCATGAGCACTGCCTCGGGACAGGCCCTGAGTCACACTCCTCCTTTCCTAATGGTGACTTCAAGGAAGTGCTTGTGGCTACATTTCATGAGAGCCCTAGTGGAAGAGTCATTTCCTAGTTTGAATGAATAATAGAGAAAAGCAAAAGAGTAACAAAGTTAGCAATATATTGAGATTGGAGAATGTAGCTAAATCTATGCAAAGAAGACATCAATACCTCAAGAAAGGAGATCAGAGAAGACAAATGGGCATGAAATTATTATTTATCCAAACAAATGCTGGGTAGAGTCTGGGAGTTGACTCAGTGGGTTTGTTTGGCGAAAGGCATCATAGTGCAGATGGACAGCGAAGGGGAATTAAGAGGCAACATCACAGTTGAGCTAGTGAGAGGGTGACCAGGGCAGCGCTGAATGGCACACGCTCTGCAGACAGCACGTGGACTCACAGGATTGTGAGCAACGGTCAGCGCAGGGAAAGTCTGCAGCAGGAGGTGGGAGGCAAAGGTTTAAAATTTGTATGGAAGAACTGAACAGAAAAGCGGAAACATGGAAGACAGGAGTTTTACTAGAAATGGGACAAGAGATCTTAACAAGAAAAAATACCAAAGTATTGTCTGCGATGTAGAGTCCAAGCCATGCTGGCTGTGGATACTCTGGCTAGAAGTGAAGATCTACCAGCAAGGCTGTGCCTCCAGAGGGGTCAGGATGAGTGTGCTGTGCCTGGCCCCTCTGGGATGTTCCTGGCCCCTCTGGGATGTTCCTGGCCCCTCTGGGATGTTCCT
>NDGN011555834.1:11380-39998 GCA_002564285.1 Tympanoctomys barrerae | reverse complement strand
CATTGCTTGGCCAATGTGCTCTCTGTGAAAACCTGAGAGAATGTTTTCTCTCCATGTGACCCTCCTTAGGCACACTCTACATCGTCAATCACTTTCCTCTGTAGTCCCATAATCTCCTTGATCAGTAAATTTGGGACACAACTGAGATACTAATACCTGATTTTGTAAGTTTCTACATGAAAGATCACATCAAAAGTGAAGAGAGGAGAGGAGAGTGGAGGAGGTAGAGAAGAAGGCATATAGCAATCTGTCTGGGCTCTGTAGCAAAGGGTATCTCCATGCTTCTACTGCGATTACCTGGGAGGGTAGACTTCGGCTATGGTCGGAGTGGAACAGCCCATGAAGAACAGAGGGACACAGAGGATCATAGAGATGGTGATGATGGTGGCAGCCACTCGGGGCATGGTTTGCAGAGGGAAAGCAAAACGCTTCATGAGGATTCCTCCGAACAGCATCCCTAATGCTGCAGCCGGGAGGTTGACAGCACCTAAGGATGGAGAGAAGGAGCTGGGCTGGATACACAGCCGGGGTGCACTAAACTGGACTACCACAACAGGAGCAGGAAGGTACACTAGAGAAGTTGAGCTATAACTAACTGCTGGCATCAACTGAGCGTTTACTGTTGTCAGGCACGTCTAGAGAAATCCTCACCACAGCATTTCTCGGCCTGTGCAGAGGTGTGAAGACGCAGAGCCCTTGCTACCTGAGAAATGTGGGTTTCTTAAGTGCCTTATATTATCTGGCCCTTATGGCATCCTGCTTGTGACCACACAGGCTGAGTAGGGCAAAGGCCATGACTCCTGATCTGACGGTTAGAGACCAAAGGCCAGAGGGGGATGTCATAGCCAAGGACCACAAAGGAAGTCAGAGGGACAGGGGCATCATCCTCATATCTCATGTATTGACTACTGTGCCCAGTCCATAGGGTCAAATTCACCCAATAGTGAGAGTTGGCTCAGTGATTCACTTGGAAACCTCGTGGGACCATATCGTCAGCTGTGAAAAGTGCTGATGTTTGGCCCTGCCTTCATCCTGGCTGCGCTGCCCTATGTGGTGCTGAGTATCTGAGCTGTGCACAGCTCTCCAAAGGAGCCTAGTATCTGTTTGGGTTGAGGACCATTCTTAATAAAGCAAATGTGTTCAAGCTATTGAAGGACAAGGGAAGGAACTCGGGAAGATTTTGTTTTCTGCCCCCAGTTCCATTCCCCTCTCTCCTCTCTTGACCCCAGTGAGGTCAGCTGGGTCAGACATGCAGCTCCTTGGCTGGGAGGAAGGCAGCCTGCAGCCTCCACCCACTCCTGAATGGAATAATAAGAGGTCCAGAGATCTGCCAAGAACATTCTAAATTACCAACCAGGAAAAATGTCCTTAAACTTCTTTCTCCTGGACAAGTCCCCTGTCTCCTGTCTGTGTCCGGTTCAGCCTTTGAGTCCCTGAGCAGACAGTGGAATAGCCAGGCCCTCCCTCAGGTGGTGCCACCCAGCTCCCACTGCACCCTCTGGACCCACCAATGAGAAAGTTGGCATAGGCTGCAGAGGTGCCATACTGCTTCTCTAGGAACTTGTTGAGGAATGTGGAGAGGCCGGCAATGACGGAGGAGAAGGTACACTGGGCCAGGACCACCAGCATGAAGAGTGGGTTCATGAGCAGCCTCAGGAAGATGCGTGGGAATCCTATGAGTAGACTGTCATCAGGGGCCAGACCAGAGCCATCCTGGCTACTTCTAGACTGGCCACTGCCCTGCATCCTTCCTACAGATAACTCTCTTCTTTAGGACAAAATTAGACGCACCAAGATGTGCAGTGGCCAGCCCTGGAGCACAAAGACACTGGGGTACCCATTCCACATGCTCATGGGCTATAAGGAGGAGGTACCTAGTGGTGGGCAGATATGAAATAGAACTAAAACTTCCCCCACGCAGAAGGCAAGAAGTGGAGGTCAGACTACAGGGTTGGAGTAGAGATTGCCTGCCTGAATTTTTGCTGATATCTGTGAAGACGTAACCAGCAGTGTTCTCACAGAAACAGGTAACGTTGGAGGTGGACCTACAATCATAGACCACCTGCTCTGACTACCCCTGGCCTCCCCACACCCCGCCCCTTCTCCAACCTGCTGCTGGGTCAGTCAATTACTTTTAATGAAATCCAACAGGGAACCTCTTGACCTGACCTCCTCCATTTTTCTTGCTCCATCTTCTGTAGCAGAACTCTGAAGGCAGAAGGAGTAAGTGTTATCAGCCCTTCCCTGGAACCATGACCCTCTGGGCCCAGGGCTCAGGGCTCAGGGCTGGTGGCTGTGCACAGGAGTACACCCAGAGAACACGCTTGAAGCACACACCACTTGTATTTCCATGAGCCTGGTGCCTTGTCTGCAGACCAGAATGCATCTATGCCAATACATTCCATGATACCTAAGGGTATATTATTTCATATCTAACTTTCACATGACTAATGCCAAAGGTGTCTTCCTAGATTCCACTCCTTGTCTGTATGTCATGGTTACCCTTCTTTTTGGCCTCAGGTTCCAGGGACATCTGCCTTGTGGGGCACTGAGATCTATAATACACTGTTTTTAGCTCCCTCCTTTTTCTCTCTAGGGTCCCGTGCTTCCTCCTGGGCTCAGAGGTGAGTCCTGCTCAAGCGTCTGTGCTAGCCATTCCCTGGTACCCTCATTTCCTCATGAACTTGCCTCCTTCTGAGAGCAACCACCCCAGCCTCCGCTCTGGGTCTGGAGCACAACACAGATTTCTGAGTTCTGCCACTGTAAGGATCCTGCAGGAAACTCAGTGCCGGGAACAGGCTCTCCAGCTACTGAGTTCTTACTCCGTGCTGAGCACTGGGCATACTGCACATATGCTATCTCCCATCTCACAGCTTTCTTCTAAGATAGCTACTCTAATGGTTTTGTCTGTTCTAAAGAAGAGGAAGGTCAGATACAAAGCATCTTGCCTGAAATCACTCAGCTAGTTCATGAGTAACACAGGTGCAACCAACCCCAGGCTATGCGACGCCACCCAAACCACCAGGGCTCTCTGCTAATCTCTAAAATTTTTCCCTAAGACAAGCTTAGGTCTTCCACCCCACCACTCCACCCACAGCTCAGCTTCATTTCATCCCCCACATTGTCAAATACTGAGCTTTATTTTGGACTCAAACCTGGGTTCAGATGTGATCTCCTTCTTTGATCTAGTCCATGGCTGGGTCCTCCCCGGCTGCCCTCCAGGAACATGTGGCCTTACTCTTTTCCTAGCTCTCCGACAGCCAGATCCTGTCCTCAACTGTGTGCTCCATCTCCCACCTGAACTTCAGGTATTCCTCACCCCTAACCTTAACCCAGCTTCCCTGTTGCCACCAAGTGACCACACCCAGTCGGTACAGTGCCTAGGACCTCATGGAATGCCTCCTGTGCAGAGCACAGGCTGTAGACATTGCAGGCTCACATGGAGAGCCACCCAGTCTTCTTTTCCATGTTTTCTATTGTCATCCTTCCTTGATTGCTTTCCCTAGACAGGATGAGAAGATGCATGGATTGTCACCCTCCTCAAAGTATTCTCCACTTTCTACCTGTTCTCACACTGTCTGGCCAGTGCTCAGAGCCTCCCTTCTTAGTCTTACCTATTCAGCTTTTATGGACTCTTACCTTTTTATTCCAATTTACATGAACTCAGTGTTTCCCAAACTATGTTCCCTAGAGTCCCCCAACTGATGACCCTCAGTTCAACATCACCTGGAATTTGCCTAACCTGCTGGAGCTTTTCAGTTCTACTTATTTTCTACACCTGCCTATCTTTCTTAAATTCATGTCATGGGCACTTAGAAACTTACATCTGTTCTTCTGGGCATCGCACGAGGAAAGAAGAAAAAGGGGACAGAAGTGAGAACCAAACAAGCTGAAGAAATGAGCAGGCCCAGCCACCAGGCTCCAATCCATCGAGGGTCACTTGGACTCAAGTTAACTTTAGCTGAAGAGAAACAAAAGATCACAGGTATTCATTGAATAAAAATGCATGTTCTCACATTACTGGAAAGAGAGGCTCTATTCAGGGAGTGTTCTGTTGACTTCTTCCTGCATGAAGACAAAGCAAACCACGAGCTAGAACCTTAGTCAGGACAACATTCCATCTCTAGGCATTGTGGTTTTCCCAGAGAAGTGAGGCTCCTGCATACAGAGTTGGGCATTAGCAAATCCCCAGACTGAAGGACAGTATGCTCTCCTCACTGATTTTGTTTCAAGCCCGTGGTAAAAAGAGCTGATGCCCATGGTCCAGGCCCTACACGCTTTGCATCTATGATCCCATTGGGCTCACCAAGGAGGGATTGAGGTAGGGGTTACATCTATTCACTTCTAGCCAATCAAGAATTGAAAGTCTGAGAGTTTAATTCTTTTGCCCAATATTAAGGTTAGTAAGTGCCATTCCATTGGTTAATTTCAACACTTTTCTGGGTATCTAAACTTATGCTTTTAACCACTGAAAGCTACTTAATCTCAGCTTTATTGATCCTTTCTGAAAGGGACCTGGGGAAGTAACCACCAACAGTGTGGGCTGCCTGGCTGTCAGGGAGGCACCCTTCCTTGGCCACTCTCCATCCACACGTCTGGAAGTCTTCCATTGCATCTGCCTTTGCAAATGAATCGTGTGCCCAGGGGAAGAGAAGAGAGCAGAGAAGTTTACAGTTACATAGTGACAGGCATCCCTGGGCACTGTCCCAGGTGGCCTGGGAGCTCAGTCACTGGTTTCTTTGGGCATCCAGGAATGAGGGACCAATTTAGGAAGTGCCAACAAAAAGCCAAAGATGGCTTGATCCTGAAGCATAAAGCTCTGGCTTGCCGCTTCCACCTGAAGTATAGGCAATTGATACTGTGATGTGACAGCCCCTAGGGACAGGAGGCTACACTCTGATAGCAGGTGAAGTTTAACGCCTGCCTGATTCTTGGTGAGACGGCCTGCTTGTGAGCCAGGCACTGGTGGGGCTGCTCTTCCGGAGGGTCTCCCAGTGCATCCTCAGGAGAAGGGCAGCTTCAGACAGCACTCCTTGTGCTTCCCACCTTCTAGGCTGTCTTCAGGGGGCTTCCTCCTTCCCGTCACCACTGGTAGAGATCCCACCTATCCGTCATGGCTCCACATAGACATCACAGCCCCAGGAAATCCTCCCTGACTGTCCCCCTCACACAGGAATGGTCTCTCCTGCTCTTAAACTTCCAAGTTGGCCAGACATGGTGGCCCATGCCTATAATCCCAGCATTCTGGGAGGTTGAGGCAGGAAGATCATAAGTTTGAACCCAGTATGGAGAACTTAATATTGTGGAATGAACCTGTCTGAAAAAAAAGGCATAGTGGTATAGTTCAGTGCTAAGGTTCTAGGTTCAAGCCCCCCACCCACCCAACAAACAAACAAACAAAAACAGCAAAAAAAAAACAAAAAACAAAAAACAAAACAAAAAAAAACAACATTCACATTAAACAATCAACCACACAAAAACTTTGGCATTCCCCCGACCACACTGCCAACCTTTCATGTCTTCTGGGAGGCTGGGGATACAAGACATGTCCACAGAGGCAAGGAGCCTTTGCTGAGCTAGGGGCAGTGGCACACACTTGTAACATTAACTACATGGGTGGCCGAGGCAGGAGGATTGCAAGTTCAAAGCTGGTTGGGACAAATTGAAGAAAACTTAGTGGGTTAAAAAAAAAAATAAAAAAAAAAAAGCAACAGGGCCTGGAGATGTAGCTTAGTGTTCTGGTCCTCTAAATGTTAATTCAGCACTTGTGTCTGGCTTGTGGACTATAGTTTCTTATTCTAAGATTTCCAGTGACTTCGTCTCCGTACTATTTTCCAAAGAATATGAGCTCATATCCTAGCATACATTAAGCTTACTCTAATCTTTACAACCGCTGTAATTTTAGAAGCATCTACAGATGAGGAAACTGAACTTCATAAAGATCCAGTTACTAAGACAGATGCCTTCTGCTAGTAAAAGATGGAAACAGGAGTAGACACAGTTCTGGCGCCCACACAGGGTACAGGCACCATGTCACACTCCTCTGGATGAATCATCACCTATAGGTATATCTTATGCAGTGCTTCTTTTTCCTTTGAAAGTTGTTATTAATTTATTTGTTTTTAAACAATCAGCAGCATCTTGAAGAACCAGAGAACTACTTTTAATGCCACTATCAAGATGAGCAGCTATGGAGACCATTGCCAAGGGCTGCCCTAGGTCTTAAGGCTCACACTGCGAGCTTCTTAAGGGCAGGAAGTGTATTTGCTCCAGCAGCTTATGTCCCCCCGGATCCAGCAAGAGCTCTGGTGGGGGAACGCATGGACTTTCTGCTTCTGCCTGTCCTGCAGACAGGTGGCAATCAGTACCTGTAGCTGAGGCCTCATTCTCTGCCCCAGTGAGACAGGAGGTGGGGTGGGGATGTTTTATGCAGTTGCATCACTCACCTGTGTCAACCCTGCCGTAGTCCACAAAGATCTGCAGCATGACAGAGCCCAGCAGGTACCCAAAAGCTGGTCCAAAGACAGCAATGGCAAATAGGATGGCTGGAAATTGAAGCAAAAGAAAGGATGCTGAGGGGACAGAGAAGGCTGGGCAGCCTCAGGCTTTAAATTTAGGGGGATTACTGATAAGTCACCCATCTATTCCCTGGCTCTAACAAGCTCATATCATGGTATCCCCCATGGAGAAGGCCATAACTACTCGACACGCCAAGACTTAGAGCATCAAGCCTGCTTTGTCCTCCAGCCACCTGCCAGAGACACCTGCTGGATAGGAAGAAAAGAGCTCCCATGGCATGTTTAAAATGCCAGCCCAGGTGGGCGTTGATGAAGTTTCCCACTGGCACAGTGCTGATGACCCTACCAGGAGTTTATGGGGTCATAGAGCCTGTGGGTATGCTCTGTCTGGTGTGGGATGCAGGCCTGAGGGGCCTCGGTGTAGCTGGCTCTAAGGGAAGGATATGGGCATTTGGATGAGCACCAGCTGTTTGCTATACATGTGCTTATCTGAAGCCAATAATCCCCAAGTAGACAATTCAGGTAAAATGTATATACCTCAGCTCTGAGCACAGGACTGGGCAGCACCAGGGGTTGCTGCTACCATACTTTCCTCAAAATAATACTTAGCCATGAAAAAAGCCTTAGCATGCTTTTACAGGATGCCTATAAGCTCCAACCCCCAAAATAGGCCCCAGTAAAGATCATCTGTCAGGTGAACGCAGTACAGCCATTGCAATACGTGATAGATGCATCAAATTATAAAATAATACTAATATAAATAAATAATATCATTGACATTAATATTTAAAATAAAGGATAACATAAGTTATAATTAAGTACTTGTAAAGACCCAAGTGGGCACCTTTGGACAAGAGGCATAACCTTTATAAACAAATGAACCTGAGACTGATGGCCAACTGACCAATCAGAGTACAGACACATGCACAAATAACATGCTCAGTTCATAAATAACACAGGTGGTTGCATCTCATACGAATCTTCATAGTTCAGTACACTGTGTTGAATCGAGACACAGTACTATGGACAGGGTACATGGACAAGAAGTGCTCATTTAAGGAGAGCACTATTGCTGGGCCTGAGAAATGGGGGCTGATGTTTCTATGGGAAACAGAGTCACAAGAAATTTGGGCCAGAATTTGGGACTTGGAGAGTTTTGATGATGTGCTAGGAAAAGATGTCATGACTGTATTTGAATACATGTAGTTTGTTGTACATGAATAAATGTAGATTGCTACACATGAGAAAACATAATCTAAAAGTAATCCCTATTGAGTCTTCTGGAGCAAAAATTAATATGAGACCCCATCTATTTTGGGGGAAATATGGTATTGGTTTAGGACCCGCACCGTGCCCTGCATGGGGCTGAGTGGGTACAGATGGCAGCTCATGTAATCCCAGAGATAATCCTAACTCCATCTGCAGGCACCACACAGCTGGGCGTAAAAGTTCACATTGGCACCAGGTCTGCCTGTCCCCCGGAGCTCTGCACTCAGCGACTGCATTGTGGGAGAGAACCTGAGATTGCCTTTAAGCCCTCAGGGCCTCGGCCAGTGCTGTGCCCTGGGCCCTCCCTGCAGCCCACTTCGGGCCAGAGACTCACAGATGTACAGGGGCGAGTTGTTGGGCTCGGCGAAGTCGTCCACGTAGGAGATCCCAAATGGCTGAATGGGCACCGTGCCGATGCCCGCCAGTAGCTGCGCGATCACCATCAGGCCCCACATGCTGCTGGTCTCCTTCTGCGCATCCTGCATGGTGTTCAGGCACTTCCCAGGGGGCAGGTTATGCCAACGCTTCTGGCAAAGCTCCGCCTGGACATGGCTGAGGTTCCCTGCAAGGAGAGTGCCCCGAGGTTGCCATCACCCCAGCCTCCCGGTCCTACCAACTGACCTCCAACCCTGGCCTTTCTTCCAGACCTCTGGAGACCAAGGTGAGAAGGGGCAGACCAGGTGACCACAGGAGCACCCCAGGTGGAAGGGGCATCGTCTTCTCATGGTGTCCATCCTTTCACCGGCACAGGTGCTGGTGGAGAGCTGAACATGAGGGACAGGCATCTCCATGGGAGAAAAGGGCCACTCAAAAGATAAAATAAACATGAAGTATAGAAAGTTAAGAAATTGGTTTTATCTCGCGGTAGCTCTGCAATATTCAGCAAATTTCTAATCTCTCTGAGCCTCAGTTTCCCCTGAAACAGAGACTGAAAGGTAGTAGATATGGGGATTCCACAGGAGCCAAGAGAGATAGAAGGCTGTTGCTCCTGGAAGGCCTGGCAGGTGAGGCTGGATGTTGTCCCTGAGCCAGCAAGCCTGGTGGCTGTACCTGCCCTCTGGAAAAAGGTTGGCGAAGCTCAATAATTATGTAAGGCTTTCCTTCTCACTTTAGTCTTGAAGGATAACACTTTAGTCTTGAAGAACACAGTGATAAAATACTGCTTCGAGACACAGGAGGGGTCTGACTTACCCCCACCCCACTCAGGAATCCTTCCATCAACACTAAGCCTGTCCCCCACCCAGATGTGGTATGGTGCTGGCAGACTCATGCTGATCCCTAGGGGGAGGTTCTGGTGGCCAAGGGCCTGCCACACCAATAGACGTGGGAAGGGCTATGCTGGGATCTGGGTACTCTCTCTGCCAACCTTCTTGACTTTCAAAGACCATCGATTCTAGCAAGAGGCCAAGCACAGCAGAGGGTAGGAGGCTGTGGTGGGCTAGGTGGGGACATTGGGCTTTGTGGCAGCAGCTTAGCAGAACACCCACACAGTGCCACTTCTGAGATGGAAAAATGAGCAGACGCCATGGTCCCCGTGGCCTTCTCAAGATCAAATGTGCAAGTTGGGACTGGGGGTTGCTGTGGTTGACTGGCCCAGGAAGGGCTCAGGTATACACACAAACCTACCTGACCCGCGAAACTATTACTCAAACAAAGCAGCATGCACCCTTCTCTCCTGGCTTCCCAGGCCCAACTTTGACCAAATGGATATCTTTCTAAAGGGTCAACATACACTTAGGGTCCCGAAATAAAAGGCCTGCTGCCAAGTTTCCAAACAGTTAATTTCTTTCCAAAGATTCATAACATTTCCAAGTACATTTATGTGAAGAAATGAATACAATCTGAGTTCCCTGAAGCGTGCTTGGCTGAGCCATCCTCTGTACGTGGCCGGGGCTCTCTGTACAACATTGTTTCAGACGCAGTGGGTGGCAGAGCCACATCTATGTTATATTCAAGAATGGTTTAAAGGTCACCCGAAGGCAAAAGACAATGCAGGAAAGAGGGGCACATAATTAGACCGTGCTCCTGGTGTGGCAGCTGAGGGACCCTGTGAGGGAAGTAGCATCTTCCCTCAGGTAGCGCCGGTGATCCTGGCTTTACAGGGCAGTGCCAGCACCACGTCCTGAGGGGCTATCAGGACCACGATTCACGCTGTCTTTGCTCACTGTTGCTCAGCCCGTAGTGACCGTGTGGGCCCCGTGCTTAGGTGGGAGATGGGGAGGGATGGAAAGGGCGAGGCGGTGCCCTTACAAGCTCTTCAGTCCACTGTGGTCTGCAGGCCATGGAAAAGGCAGCTGTGACATTGCTTGATTCAATCAAAACCACCAGGCAATGCCACTGGGTTGCTTATTATACAAAACAAAACAAAAAACAGAAAACAACAAATGTGGGCAAGGTTGTAGAGAAATTAAAAATAGAATTACCATGTGGCCCAGAACTTCCACTTCTGGATATATACCTAAAAGATTTGGAAGCAGAGCAGGAATTTGTACACCCACATTCACAATACCATCATTTATAATACCCCAAAGGGAGAAACAACCCAACGATCTATCAAGGAATGAGTGGATGCACAAGATATGCTACATACAATGGAGCATTAACCAGCCTAAAAAGGAAGAGAGTTCTGATGTACGCAGTACTATGGACCAGCCTCAGCGACACTGTGCTAAGTGAAATAATCCAGATGCAAAAAGACACACACTGTATGGCTCCATGGACAGATGGAATCTAAAGTAGTCGAGTTCATAGAAACAGGAATGGTGGTCTTTGGGGCATGTAAGAAGGGAGTGAGATAGAGTTCGCATAATAGTCAAAATGTACTTAGTACCACTGAGTGATACTTTTTGTAAAAAAGGCTAACTGGAAATGTTTATGTGAGGTATATTTCACCACCATTGGGGGAAAAAAAATTGCCTGGTGGATATTGAGGCAGGGTGCTGGAGAGCAAACAGAAATGGTAGAAAATCCAGAGTTGTGGGGAGGAGGTTGCTGGAGCAAGAGTCCTGAATGGAGACCCCACAAGCACAGGGAGAGGATAGGGATGCAGAGGATTAGGGATGCGGAGGATTAGGGATGCAGAGGATAGGGATGTAGAGGATTAAGGATGCAGAGGATAGGGAGGCAGAGGATTCGGGATGCAGAGGATTAAGGATGCAGAGGATAGGGATGCAGAGGATTAGGGATGCAGAGGATAGGGATGTAGAGGATTAAGGATGCAGAGCATAGGGATGCAGAGGATTAAGGATGCAGAGAATTAAGGATGCAGAAGATAGGGATGCAGAGGATTAGGGATGCAGAGGATAGGGATGCGGGGGATAGGGATGTAGAGGATTAAGGATGCAGAGGATAGGGATGCAGAGGATTAAGGATGCAGAGGATTAAGGATGCAGAAGATAGGGATGCAGAGCATTAGGGATGCAGAGGATAGGGATGCAGAGCATTAGGGATGCAGAGGATAGGGATACAGATGATAGGAATGTGGAGGATAGGGATGCAGAGGATAGGGATGTGGAGGATAGGGATGCAAAGGATAGAGATGCAGAGGCAATGCCCCAGGAGAGTGGAGGAGCAGCAACAGGGGCAGCAGCTCCAAGGGGCAGGCCTCGCTCTGCTCTGTGAGGAGAAATGAAGCTCCATCCAGGAAGAGCACTGTATTTCAGGAAAAACCCCAGAAGGGTGCAAATCTTGAGATGGGCAGTGCTGTGAAGACCCTGGGGAATTAAGGCTGTGTTTCAAGGCCCAAGTGTGTAGGGGAGTTACTCTATCAGAGATGTCAGTGGTGGGAGAAGCAGAGTGGCTGGGGAAACAATTAATTTTGGATGAACTCGAGTTCTCTGTCTCATGAAGTTGAGGTGTGTGGATTGCATGCCAGGGCTGTGTGAGTGCGGGCCAGGTAAGATGTATAAGGCCAGGCGAGTGTAGGACACGCTCCCTCAGGGAACCAAAGGGCCTGATAAGAAGGGTTTCTTTTAAGAGTGCTAGTTCTTGACTTGCTGATTCTTGTCATTTGCCACATTCACATTTCTTAGAACTTCGTTGCTGATTTGGCCAGCAAAAGCATTTTTGCAGGATGTTTAATGGTCAGCAAAGACCATAAAAATGTTGACTGCCTCGTTAAGCCTTCACAGCGCACATTGCGTGGCCCACCAGTGCCACAAAAATCCTTACAGAGTTTCTCCCAAGACAGCCAGTATCCAGCAAGCAGAGTTCTCTGGGGATCACTTAATTGTTAATAACTTTAAAAATGTCAGATTACGTGTCAGAAACAGCTTTTATTAAAAATGTGTATTTTAAAAAAAATTATCAGTTGGCCCCAGTTACATCCAAGTCTACTGAGTGCCGCTTGGCAAGTTCTGTACTCCACATTGGTTCACTGTCTCCTCATCACTGTCTTCTCCTTAAGCCAACCTGACTGCGACTAAGCCTGTCCCACATCAGGCTCTCACCCCTGTAAGTGGTGGGACAGTTAAAGGCAGCAAGGCTTCTGTCCCCAGGGCGCTGCTCTCCAGTGGAGAAGCAGCTGGCACTCCTGAGGGCTGGGGCCAGGACCTGCTGCCTGGGCGTGTATGGGAGCAGGTGTTTACATCAGATTCAGAATCAGATGTAATATGAGATTTGAAGAGCTCAAGCCTGGGATGGTCTGCATAGTGTGTTCTCTGTAGAGAACAGAACCTTCTAGAACTTGGATCTTTAGGTACTCTCAAAAATAAGAGGATAGAGATAGGTGAGTGTAAGGGATAGGGAAAAGGGAGAGAGGAGGCTTTGCAGAAGAACTAGCCTGTAGCAGACGTCCACTGATGGACACTGAGAGTGGGTGGGCCCTGCAGACAGAACTGGGGGCCGTGGCTTCTGGGCTCCATTCCCCTACGGCCTCCTCTCTGGAGCAGAGTTCTCAGCTTTTCATGAGCTCAAGCTCATGAAAGAGAAAACCAGCAACCCTGCCATTTCACGTGCCTTATACCAGGTGACCCTCTGCACTCTTCCAAATTTCCCAGTGTGTCACATCTCATGCATGGAACCATCCAGAGGGATGCCTGCCTATCCCAGCCACCACAGAGGTTCCCCTCTGCCTTGGAGGGCTCTGGGGAGGGGGGGGAGTCTGTGTTAGTGTATGTTGGTCTGTTTCTCATCTTCCCTGAGGCAGACCTCTGGAAGGCTCCAGTTCATCAGAACACATTCTTTTTTCCCAGAGGACATCAGAGGCCTGGCTTTGCCAGTTTTCACAGGACTGTGAAATGCTAACTGAAAACAGGCGGGGCCCTCACCCCTCCTCCTGTTACCCCAGCCCCACCCCAGCAGCATGTGGGATTGAGTCAACTTTTTGACTCATCCCAAAATTTACATATGCAGAATTTTGCTTCTAATTTCTGGATCTCTCAGCAGGTTAGAAATAGAGGAAGCTGCCTGGAAGGTCTCTTTTCCTATCATGGAGCCCACAGGGATGGGGCTGGCCCTGGGAAGAGAGAGGTCTGACCACTTCATTGCTGCAGGTTCCTTTCCACCCCTCCTGTGGCCAGGCTGAGAGTACTGCAGGGTGGTCAGGGGCAGAGTAGGGAGGTGGTCTCTGGGTAAAAGTCTGGAACTGGGGTGGAGAGGACCCTCAGAGGATCAACTAGAGAAGGCTATTGCAGACGGTGCTTTCATTGACTGGTCCTTCTGTCTTTCTGGAGAACAAAGAGAAATTTGCCAGGAACCAGGAGAGTAGGTCCGGTTTCAACCCTGATCCTTGAAAGCCACCATCCCTCCCATTCAGGAAGGGTTGTGCCTGGTAGCTGGGAGATTGTGGAAGAGTAGGTTGAAATGAGGAGGAAGTTAACAATTTCGTTAACTCTCTTAAACCCCAGAAGCAATCCCTCAGACAATAGAGAATGGAAGAGGTGCTTCCTGAAGATGCCAAGCCTTCAGGCTCTCCGCTCTACTCTTGGAACCCCTTTCAGCCTGCTCCACTCCGAAGGGCCTATTTCCTCATCCTCCTAAATCCAGCTCTTCGACAGTTCTTCCCGAAACTCTGGCAACACCCACTGGCAGGCTTGGAACAGGCTGTCCGGAACTCACTCATGATATGAGATCTCAAAGGCATTTGCAAATTGGGCTGTTGCCCATTAGAAGTGATCAGGTTCATGGCGGAATCCAGTCTTGTGCATCCGTAGTGCCCCTGTGATACGTGTTCATTCCAACTAGAGAAGGCTTCCATTTATAGAATGATTTCTATAAGCAAACACAGTTTGCATCTTCATCTTGGGAAATCGGGAGAACATAATCTTTTGCCCTGGCAGAAAAGATAGCTTCAGGGTTGCTGGCATAGAGGAAAACATTGTGGGGCTATGGGCTGAACTTATTTTGGAACCAGATGGACCGGGGTCAAATTTTGGTTCTGTTGCTCCCTAATCAGTAAGGCTGTTTGACCCTCAGTATCCTCAGCTCCACAATAGCTGTACTGCCTTTTGAAATATTCCTACATTGCTTAAAAATTAGTAAAGTAAAATAATAACTATGATTGACAACAATTGAGTATTTCAAAATAGCTAGGAGAAAGAATATTCTCAACGTAAAGAAGTGATTAATGTCTGAGATGACATTTATACCAGTTACGCTGATTGAACCCATGTATCAAGACAACATACTGAGGTAACATAGAAGAAATAGAGATGGAAAAAGGATGAGAAAAATTTAGTTTTTGATTATACTTCTTAAAAAAAAAACCCTGCACCTTTAGGACACAAAGTTACTCAAGGTTATAATTCCTGTTTTTCCCATTTGAGGAAACTTCAAAAATTCCTGCACCTCAAAAGACTAAATAAATCTGTAAGTTAGGTCCCTGCCTTTCACCTATAATTTGAGCCTGTACTTTTTTTCCTCTGTACTATAGGTTCACAAATCCTGCAAACCGCCACCCTCAAGGAGCCAGCATTTAAACTGGCTATCTTTTCCATAATCTTCAAATACAGGCAAATTACTTGAATTCTAATGTACCGCACTTCCCAGGTAGCCTAGCAAATGCCAGGAACACACACCTGGCGCATCACCTTGAGGACAGCCCCAAGAACACAGGAATGCCCCGACCCTGGAACACAGTGTGCCTCTCTTTCAAGCACCGACCATTTTCTCTGAGTCTGTACATCTTTAACTCTATCTCATAAATCTGTCTGTGCCTCTCACTGACATGTCCTGAAATGTTTTTTTGTGATGTAAGTCAGTGAACCCTACCAGCTACTCTGCAGGTGGGGGCAAGTTGAGGTGCCCATTTCCTTTTATGGGGGACCTCCTCAGGCCCTATCCAGTGACAATACTGTACCCCATAAATATGTACAACTGCTTTGTGTCAATTAAAGACAAAAGTGTATTTTGTAAAAATAATGAGTGAGTTATAACCTGAAACCCAGTGATCCTACCATAGCAGCACTTTCCATCCAAAGAGAAGAGTAGCTCTGAGAAACTCGACCGGGTTACTGAGATGAGAGAATCCTGGGGACAGGCAGAGCTGCTTAAGCTTTTGAGAACTCGGGGCCAAAGTCCAATGAGGAACAAGTGTTTTCCTCCATGAGCAGATGGGTTATAATAAAGGAGAATCACAGGACAAGCAGATATGCTTAGAGGGGGTAGAGCGAGAGTGGAATTAATGGGTGGAAGGAGGGAATGGCCCTGCTCTGCCCTCCAGCCTGTGTGTCCAGGAGCAGGTGTGTGGCTGGGTTGAGGAGGGCCCTCCCTACACTGATCCCCTTGAAATGAGAAGGGTCCCCGGAATAGATCTACTTACATGGAGGAGGCTGGGTGATGGGAGAGCTGGGAGTGAGAGCTCAGGCCTGTTGTGCACTGCCACGAAGGCTGGGTGGGTGACACACTGCTGGGCACGGTTTCCCTCCCCTCCCTCCTCATCTCTCCTTGTTAGTGCACATGAGCCCACACCCTGAGCAGCACCCACTTTGGCTCCATCTACAAAGATACTTCTTTAGTAATAGGAGAGAACACAGTCATACGAGAGCAGGCAAAATGGCAGCTCAGAGCCACTTAATTTTAATATTCAAAGAGATGTGTCCTTAATCAGCACTCCTTTCCTACATTGGGCATGAAACAGAACTTACTATTTATAGATTTTTTCAATAGGCTGAGGAGGAGCTTACTGCAGGAAAAAAAAAAAGTGGTGAGCTGAGCCAACAAGACTTCATCAACAGCCATTCATACCAAACCCCCTCACTTCCTTTGCCAGTGGGGCTCCCAAAGCAGCAGGAAGCTGTAGCATGGTATGACTTGACTAGAGGAGGAAGCATGTTGGCAAAGCCTGTCGTCCTGCTAGACCCAATGGGGACACATGGCAGGAGCATCCTTGGGGCGTAAGGTGTCCCAGAGTGTGCCTCTCTATGCCCTGCTGTCGTGGAATGGGTGAGAGGATAGTAACCACCCATGGTTGAGTGCCATGATGTGTGAAGCTGGACCAAGTGGCTAGTGGGACATCCCAGAATGTGGAAACTCAATTACAGCAAAAAATATGTAAGAAAGGGCTCCAACCAAGGAGAAAGAATCTTACAGAGGTAAAATACAAAAAGCTTTATTTTACTTTAAGAGCAGCTAGTCAGCAAACGCAAGGGTAAGACCCTGCTTAACAAAATTTGTGGAGAAAAGTCCCTGGTGTTTTGACCACACATTCACAATTTCAGCCTGCAGCAGGCTGCTAAGATCAAGTGGGGGGGGGCCTCTTTCATCTTTCTAGACACCAGCCTGAGCCCTTGGGCCTCCTGGAAGGGCCTTGCATCAGGAGAACAGCAAGAGGACTGGACCTAAAAAGGCAGAGCTCTTGGGCCATGGGATGCTGCTCCTACAGCTGGGAGCTAGTGATCTTGGTCTGGGTGATTCTGGGAGGCAGACTCGAGACCCACTGAGATAGATAGTGTTGGGACACAGAACTCAGGAGATCCAAAAACGAGAGTCATTTGGGAGAAAAGAAGGGCTGCTCCCATGATCTGTGATTGTCCACACAAGGCAGTTTGGAGGTCTCCTTCCCCCACACTGACCCCTTTGGGTCAGTTCTGTTGTGCTGAATTCTCTTTGCTGTTTTCCTCCTTTGTATGTCTGTGCATCCTACCCTAACTTGGGCAGTCCAAGTTTCAAAATCCTGAAGGTTCTTTTGTTCCTGATCAAAAGAAGTGGAACCCGTTGGCTTCCCACCTCATGGAGGCCTTGCTTCCGCATGTACCTAGTGGTCCCCATGGCAAGTTGTGTGCCAGGAGGTGTCAACATCCATCTAGCAGCCTCAGTTATATGAGGTACAGCAATAGGAGTGGAAAGTTCTTCCCTGTCACCTGGGCGTTCCTTAGGGAGTTCAAGGCCTCTTGTCGGAAGGACCACTATTTTTTTTCAAACCTCACTCCCCAGCAGGACAATGGCTGTTTCCCAGGATACCTAAAGCCACCAGGGTATTAACCAGCCTTTCCTTTTCACTCTAAATACTAACTCATAAATATGCTTTCTCCCTGGTGTAGGTGGGCTTGCGACAGACACATGGTCTTATAGCTGCCCTAGAGAAGCAACCCTTGGTGGAAAGTAGGACACAGCTTGCTTCTGAGGCTCTGGACCAGAAGCAAGAAACTACTCTGCCTTACTTGTGAGAAAGGAAAATGAGGCACTGTGCCTGAAGGTCCAGTAGGGGAGGGAGCCATTGGGTTTCCACCAGACTTGTGTTAGAGGCCCTGGGTCATGTTTTCAGGCCCGCTGAGTGGGGTGGTGACTTGTCCACAGGAGCCCAATGGAGAGACAGCTAGCTTTAGATCAACTGCCCAGGCTTTTGCAGAGGCTCCCACCTCCTGGGCTTTGCCCTTCCCTGGCCCACCTCGTGTCATTCATTCACGTTCATTTATGTCTTTCCTACATTGTACACTTTAAAAAAAGTTCCACATCAAAATCTCATTAGGTTTTGTTTTGCTCCTCTGTTTGGGACTATTTTTCTTTCAGTTGAATTAATAACACCCACGTGTCTTATGATTTTCCCCTCCTGTTTGTTTTCTTTTCCTCTGAGGTTAAATAGATCCAACTGGCCAGGTTGTGCAACTCCTATGCGGCTGCCCACCTATTTGCCCCGGCGCACACACACTTCCCCTTTGCCTCACCCCTTCTCTCCCCCTGCATCCCCCTCCTTCACATACTCCATCCTACTTCCATGCATTCTGCCAACCCCCAACCTCACGCTTTCCCTATATCTACACCCCCATGCCCACCCTTCACATGCACAGCCCCACACAGCTGCCTGTACACTTCACCACATCCACTCTCCAGGTGTGGAAAGACTCTACTCATGCACACACCCATACACCTCAGACATTGCCAACATGACCCCATAGTGGAACTTCCTGCCCCATCCATTGCACACCACAGGATACACTGGGCTCGGGCTCCAGAGTGGTTCCCTCAAGGGAATGGGTTTGGCTCTGCAGGATGAGAGAGCTGTGCACTCTTCACTGAGGAAGGGAAGCCTGCATGGCTCGAGATCCTAAGACCCCCCCCTACCTCAAGCCTTCCCTGCATGATCCTCCCAAGGACACTGAGGGTTGACTGAGCACTGGGAAGGGGCTGGCAGCTTCATGGATCGAGGACTAGACAGTGACTCTTCCTTTTCTTTCCTTAACTGGTACAAAAATACAATCTCTCCCTTCCCATAGCACCTCCAGGAAGCTTCTTGCCTCCATTGTCTGTGGGGCCTGACTTCCCTCTGGACTTGGCCACAGGCTCTTCCAGGGTTACACCTAGTCGTACAAGACCCCGGCTTCCAGAGATCCTTGTCTCATCTCCTGGGAGATGTAGCTTTACGCTGTCCAGTCTCCCATCTGTGGAAACCCCTCTGTGCCTTCTAGAAATGGACTTCAAGGCTTTGGGTGGGTAGCTAGTCTTTTCTTTAAAAGGTGCCAGGGCACATTGACGGACCCCTCTGACATTTAGAATATCTAAACATCCGTAAATGTCTGTGCGGCCTTTTTAAAACTAGCAATTAGTTGTTAAAGGTCTCTGTGATTCCCACAATGTTCAACCCTTCTTCACTTTCCCCCCCTCTAACACACACAATCCCACTTCATTTCCCATGTTTGGTTCTGAAGCAGCTTTGTTCCAACGGGGAGGAAGTCAGCAATCAACATTTGCTAAGAGGTCTGGGGTCCATTCTTTATGAGCAGCAGATTTCAAATACGACAAGGGCAGGCAAACAGGAATTTGCCAAACAGCTAACAGGAGCCAGGCACTACACCTATATCATTTTACTTTTTTCTTTTAAAACATACTGAAGGCATTATTGTTGCCATTGTTATAGCTAAGGAGACAGAGGTTCAGAAGGGTGAAGCATCTTGCCTACAGAAACTTGGCAAGGGATCAGCTGGGCTGAGATTGGAATGCCAAAGTCCAGGAGCTACCTATTGTGCCAACACCATCACTCTGCACCCATGTGAAGGTCTGGAAATGGAGCAGAAGAGCAGCCTAAGCTTCCACCTGGAGAAACTCAGAGCCTCACCCTTGAGGGTTCAAGCAGGGACCATGCTGAGGAGCAAGCCCTGCTGCCAGGCCAAAGTAGAACACGCAAGGTGAGGACCAGAAAGAAGCCAGCTTTAGATTCCCCTAGGCAATCCATTCCGTGGCCAAAAGCTGTCAGCCTCAGCTTTTTGTAGGAATCATGGCGCTTCCTCATTTGGGGTTCTAAAGAACCCATTGGAGCACTGGGGAGATGGCTCAGTAGAAAAAGCACTACCCTGGCAAGAGCAAGGGCCTGAGTTCAATCCCCGATTCCACACACACACACACACACACACACAAATTAAATAAATAAATAAATAAATAAATAAATTTTAAAAATTGGGAATAAAGGTCACTACTTCAGATTATTGTGTTATGTCAGCCACTGGGGTAAATTTGAGGACGTGCATCTTCACAGACCTCATCGCTCTGTGAGGAAGGGTCTGTGTTCTAGGGACAGAGAGGAACTGAGATTTCCACTAGTGAAGAAGTGGCCCAGGGCCATGCCATTAGAGTACCTCAAAATCCCACTTCAGCTGGGTGCAGAGGTGAAAGCCTTTAATCTCAGCTACTTGCCAAAGTAGGAGGATTGCAAGTTCAAGGCCAGCCTGGTCAACACACCAAAATGCAACCTAACAACAGCAACAACAACAAAAAAATCCCAAAACCAACCAACCAAAAATAATCAAAGCCCTGCTGCAGTACAAGAAGCAACTGTCTCAAGAAGATGGTTCATAGTCACATCACCATTCAGCTTCCCGCATTTGATAAAATGTATCTGTTCCTGATGACCTTGCACAATTCAAAACAAGACCCCATAGGATAAAACTGAGCTATTTGTAGGTGAATAGATGCATTTTGAGACCATAATCGTAAGTGAAGTAGACCAAACATACCAGCTTAAATATTGCATGATTTCTCTTACATGAGAAACTCAAGATATGAATAAAGCCCAAAATATTAGGAAATTGGGAGGTTGACCTTTTGCTAATGGGAAAGGACTAATAGATAGAGAAGATGGAAGAATTCAGGGAAGAGAACAAAAAAAAATATGATCCCCTATGGACATGTACCTCAAGGAATATAATCACTGATCATTTTGTACCGCAAGCACATACTAATAAGAAAGGCCTACAGGAATACATCTGAAGTGGAGTCACATGCAAGGCTTTTCCCATGAAGTGTGACTTGAGGAATATTTTTATTTGCACATATTAGCACACACTCCCACGTTGCGCTGGCACCCAGCACATAGCCTCAGCTGCACCCCATAGATGTGGCTCCTGAGCCAAAGTCCTCCTCATCCCACCTCCTGGCACCAGGAAGATGCCCTGAAGGTAGCCCAGGCCTAAGCACTTCCAGCTGTTGCTCTGATCCCAGCCAGAGTAAGTGAGACTGCTATGCCCTATTGCTGCAATTAGAATGTGCACAAACTAAATGAGCAACGATGACAAAACATCCCACTCTCCTGGCCTACAGATGCTCCTGAGGCTCTGGGAGGTAGGCTGTGGGCCTCAGATGATTTTAGCTAAAAACACTGAGGTGGGGGATAGACTGGCAGTGTTTCCCTCAGATGTTGGGGGATTGTGGTGAGCTAAACCCAGCATGAATGACCATTGCTAATAAGGAACAGAGTGAAGCCCATGTCTAACCACCCTCCCATGGCTGCTCTGTGCAAAACAAATGCCACCGGGACGTGGGCCCAGGCCATGGGGAGCCAACCCACCAGACCGAGCAGCCATGCTGTGTGGCGCCTGGCAAGGTGCCCTCCTCATGGCCTGGCCTCAATGCCCCAGGCTCCCTTGATGATTTCATTAGCTCAGCCTTCAAGTGTCAGGAAAGGTCAGCTCTTGCCTCTTCCAGAGCTGGTCTCAAGCTCCTGGTCAAGAACAAGGGGAGAAGATGCAGGACAGGAACTGGGCTCAGATCTGGCTTCATCCTCTGCTTACTTGGAGCAGCACTCAGCCCTGAAACAGATCAAATAGATCCAAGAACATAGTGCATTTTGGAGAAATCACTAGTGCACTGGAGATAAGTAAAAAGTTGGAAAAAAGGATTCCAGGCCCAGCACTTTGCAGACATTTGACTATTATACATCCTGTCTGTCTTGATTGGACTTTCATTCTAGCTGACTCTGTCCACTATAGGTTTCACAGCCTCTAAAGGAATCCCCGCTGTCATTCCAAAGCTTCTTTTGGATTTTGTCTATACACCCATATTTTTTAAAAGCCTGGTATTCTAGCAAACTGGAATCAATTGTTCCCTTAGCACATCCCTGGCTAGTTCATTCATTGCTCAGTCCTTTAGTAGAGTAAAGATGAGCCTTTGTAGAATGGGTCTTTCATCGGCTGCTCATCATAAAACCACCACCACTTCCTACATCCCTTACAAACAAGTGCAAGGCTCTCCCAAGCCAACAAATTAACATCAAGTCAAACACCAAAGGGGTAAGTGATGTTCTCAGGATGCTGAGCAAACACAAATGCAAGACTGCTCTGCAGAGCTATTTCCCAACACTGACCATGCACAGTTTCTACAGAGGGGATCGTAGTACCAGTGGCTTCCTGGTCAAACATTGAAGAACAGAGAGATGATTTACGGAACAAGAGCAAATAGGCATGAAACAACAAGAGGATCAACACTCCCCAGGCTTGAACTAATGAAACCACTTGAAAAAGACTATTAAATAAGTATAGTTAAAATAATAGAAGCAATTAAAGAGAAATAGGAATCATAATGAAACATCAAGTAATCATGAAATCAGGGCAGAAAGATTTGAAATGCAAGCATAAGACCTTCTTAAGATTAGCAAACTACATAAAGCCCGAAAACTTACAATGTAAGGGAGGGGTTTGACATTTACTGACAAAAACATACTTTTAGTAAATCACCAGATGCAGTATAAATAAATAAAGTATTAAAAAGCATGAAAAGAATTGTATTACTGATTTCTACTGATCCATTGAAAGGAAAAGTTAATGCTTATTTTTTCTTTTTAATTAAAAAAATTTGTTTGCCAATTTTTCAGGCTTATATCTGCTAATCTGAACAACTAATTTGAATATTATATGCAATGTAACAGGCATTGTTGAATTCCTATCATCAGGGCCAGGAAGATAGCTTAGCAGGCTTAAGTGCCTGACTGGCAAGTGCAAGGTCCTGAGTTTGATGCTCAGTACCAAAAATAAATAGAATAAAATGTTGTATTCCTATCATCTCAGTTAGTGAAATTCTGTATCACATCTAATTTTTAAAATTATTTTCTCTTTAAAAATAATTTTTAAGCCTACTGTGCTGGCCCTGCCCCAGGGCACGCAGAGACGGCAATTGAGACTGAGCGTGGTGGCACATGCCTGTAGTCCCAGCTCTTGGGAGCCTATAAACAGGTGGATCACTACAAGTCTGATCTAGAAGTGAGACCCTGAACACCCTGTAGACCCTTCCCTAAAATACAAAAAAAATATTTAAAAAGTATGAAAGAGAGACTAAGAAGCAAAGAACCAGAAATGAAAACGACATATAAATACACAGGCAGAGGCCTATTTACATGCACACACATTTGCCCATGCATATGTAAAACATGCTCCAAGAGAAAGGACGGAGAAAATAGAGCTGTACTATCAGAAGAGCATTTTTGGTTGAGAAGTTTTCAGAATTAAAGAGAAATCTTAATTTTCAAATTTAATCTTAAATACACACACACACAAACACACACACACACACACGACAAAACAAAACTCACAATGAGCTTCCAAACAGATGAGTACAACTAAACCATTCTCATAAAACTTATGACAGACATGAAGAACAACCAGAAAACAAAGCAAAAGGCAAGTATAACTAGAAAAAAGAAATGTGCTGCACTTAAGAAAGAGATGAAAATTAAACTAATGAATAAGTGCAGGCACCATCAGGAAATGCTGAAGGACAGAGTTTTGTGTTATCTTCAAAGCACTGAGAAGAAGTAAACATTATTTTAAAATAACATAATGCAGTGAATACCTTTTGTGGCTAAAGTCCAATTGAAGAGCCAGGGCAAAATGAAAGCATTTTCAGAGTGTTCCCACTCATAGGCACACCAGAAAGCAAAACCAAGGGATACATACTAGGAAACTAACACGAACGGTAAACTTAGGAGAAAAGACACTGAATCAGCAAGGTAGATGAAATGCAAAATGCAATGATGAATAAAGAAACAAGCGAGTATACGGATAAATATACACAAGCTCTGACTTATCTGTAAGTAGCAATTTAATGAAAATTTATAATGATCCCTGTGGTAATGCTAAAAACAAAAAACAAACAAACAAAAAACCCCAGGTGGGACTAGAATTAATGACCAATGAAGAGAGAAGATGGGAAAGGACAGGGTACAGTGAAACATCCTGGAGTCCTGATTTTGTTCCCTAGAGATATTCTTCAACTTTGGAGCTTGGTAAATCATAGGTCAATGTTGGATGTAAGAGGAACAGTGAGGTAGACTGTGTTCAGCACTTAGTTGCTCAACATAGCTATTCAGATCAATCTGTGCATTCAATCCCAATCCCAAATTCAGAAGGTTTTTCTTGTAAATATACACAAACTGATTTTAAACTTTTTAGGGGAAGACAAGTAAGTTAGAATAGATAAAAAGAATTATGAGAAATAATAAAGTTGGAAGAATCGTACTACCTTTGAGACTTATGATAAGGCATCAGCAGGTAAGACCTCATGATTCCAGCGGAGCAACAACAGGTCAGTGGAATAGAAAAGCAAGTCCAGAAATTGGCCCACAAATGCACTGATGGCCAATTTTTTTTCAATGCCCAGGGCCTCATGCCTGCTAGCCAGTCATTCTACCACTAAACTATGTCCTTCACTCAAGTTGATTTTTTTTTTCAGAACCAGGGATTGAACTCAGGCCCTTGTGCTTGCCAGGCAAGCGTTTATTCTACTGAGCTATCTCCCTGGCCCTCATCAAGTTTATTATTTTTGATAAAAGTACAAACTAATTTCATGGAGAAAAGGTAGTCTTTGAAATGAATGATGCTGGAACAACTTGAAATCTATATAAAAAGGAAAAAAAACCTCATAAAAATTCAAAATGGATGATGGATCTAAATGTAAATGTAAAACTGTAACACCTTAGAAATATATACAAAGGGAAATCTTCCTGTTCTAGGTTAGGCAAAGAGGTCTTAAATGTACTACTTACTAAAGGTAAAAAAAAAAAAAGACAAAATTAACTTGTTAACATTTAGCACTTCTGTTCTGAAAATGACATTGTCAAAAGAATAAACTACAGACTGTGAGAAAATATTTGCAGATTTCATATCCAATAAAGAATTTGTAAGCATAATGTGTAACCAACTCAAATTAAACAATAACAAAATGCATAACTCAGTTTAAAAATGGGCAGAAGACCTGAACAAACAATTTACCCCAAAGGACATGTGGATGACAAATGAACACATGAAGAAATCTTTCCCATTGTAATCTTCTACTCATACAAAAGCTGGAACACCAATATTTATAGCAGCTCTATTAGCAATGGCTACAAAGTAGATGCAATCCCAGTAACTCCCAATAGGTGACTGTATAGGTGATTGGTGGCATATCCATGCAGTAGAATACATCCTATTTGGACACAAAAAAGGGTGGAGTACTGACCGATACACACCAGTTGGATGGATTTCAGAGGTTTTATGTGAGGTTTCAAAAGACTATATGCTATGTGCTCCCATTTACATGATGTTCTCAAAATCACAAAACTATAGTGATAAAAGCCACACAGTGGTTCAGAGCTGGGGGAGTGTGTGATTATGAACAGTAAGATTGGATTCTGGAGGTGATGGAATCATTCTCAATGCCAGTTGTGATGGTAATTACCTGAATCTATAAACGTGTTAAGGTGTATAGGACTATACATTATTGCTAACCATATTTAACTGTATGATGCACTTTTAGAAGCATTAAAATGTACTGTAACTAACCATGTATAACTTCCAAACTAGTAGGAAGAAAAAGAAAAAGCAAGACCAAGAAACTATGACACTAGAAAGGAGAACAGCAAGAATGAAAATGAGCAATGACTTAAAGATGCCACTACCAGCCAATGGCTACCTCCGGGCAGGAAGTGAGGGACTTTGGGGGAGGCAATGTCTTACTTCTTTTTAAAAAGATGTATCTGGCCATCCAAATGTCCATCAGTAGATGAGCAGGCAAGCAAAGCATGACACATATATCAGTAGTATATTGCTCCGCCTTAAAGGAGTAAGTCCAAGCTGCTGTATGGCTAAGACATAATGCTATGTGAAGCAAGCCATGCACATAAAAGGACAAATACTGTGCAGTTCCAGTTATGTATTATTCACTTTTTAGTTGCTTGGACAAAGTACCTCACATACACAACTTAAGGGAAAAAATGGTTATCTTGGCTCATGGTTTCCAGAGGGTTCAGTCCTTGGCTAGCTGTTCCAAGATAGAAATGGCCCTGTGAAAGGGCATGGCAGATGAAAGATGCTCACCTGTAATACCTGAAGACAGAGAGAGAAGGGAGTGTCAGAGCTCTGCTTAACCAATTGTTCCTTAGGGAAGCAACTAGACACTTTTGAGCGTCAATACCTCATCTTATACCTTTCTTCTGCCTTTTCCTGGGTTCTGGGGGAATCAAGTGAGTGCACTAGATAAGGACATTGTAGTCTGAAGGATAAGGGATAAATGTACTATTGTCATGAAATGCCATGGAGTATCTAGAAATTCTACAGATCTCATCATGAGCCAAGTTGGGACCCCTTTCCCTTCAAGCCTCACTGTGGGCACTGCTTGTGATGTCTCCAGGTAGGTGGAATTTGGGTCACTGCTGGCAGAATGTATAGGGAATCAGAGGAGGAGACAAGCCACCAGCTGCAGCCCAGGGCTTGGATAGCTACTCCATAGGTCTGTGTATTCCAGTATGTTCTGCACATCTGATGTGCTCTGGAAAGAAGTCAAATAATTAAAGCCAAGGAATCATTCTGGTTTCAGGGGAAAACACTGCCCAGAGTGGTGTGCACCACTCCACGAATGTCTCTATTGAATTTGTGAGATGCCCACTCCTTCCTCATCCCGTAAGGCTAAGGTTGGAGGCCACTCACCTATGCTGGCCGAGGTGTACTGGTAGCGCTCTGAGAGGAAGTGGGGCAGGGTGAGGACAAAGGCGCCTGCGGCCAGCAGGAGACCTCCGATGCCGATCAGCCTTGGTCGGTGTACCCGGCTCCCAAAGTAGCTAACAAAGATGATGAGGATGGCATTGCTGATCTGCAAAGAGAGCAGGGGGATGGAGTGAGACCCAGAGGAGACCTGACCAGACCTTGCTCAGGAGGACTGGAGTGCGAAGGTGCTGTCTGCTGGGGTTAGTGGGTCCCAGCAGAGCTAACCTAGCCTGTCCAAGAGCCTCATATACCAGCAGTCTCAGCTTTCCTCTGTCATCAGAAACCCAGTCCCAACTTTCAGACCAGCCCAAGAGAAGTAAGTATCTATCTGGAGTCATGAAAGGCTCTTATGTTAAATACCAACCATTCTCCCCCAAGTCTTTTGAAGAAAAATCCAAGCAAGACTCCAATTCTGGCTGGCTTCTAGGAATAATGTTTCCTAATAAATCCCCGAAGTCTAATCGGATCTTAATGCAAAGATCCAAGGGCTCTGAATTGGTAATCAGAATAACAATTGAACAACACACATCGTCTCATGTCCCCCAGCAGCAACACTCACTTTCCAGATGACAGAAGGTAGCATGTCCACACTCATGAGGCCAGCAGGTATCTTATACTAGCGTCTCCTGACTCGAAAGTGCCCAGGCTTCGTGGCAGTGGTCTGCTGCCTATTGGAGAAGTGGGCTTCTGCCCTAACAGCTCTGCTTCTAACCTGGCCCTGTCCTTTCCTGGGCCAATTTTCACTTGTGTAAAATGAGGGACAAGGACCACAGTGCTCCCAAGTTCTGTCCTGGAAATATTGCTTTGTTGAAGTTTCTGGGGCTCCTTGGTAGGTGAGCTCTCCAGCCCAACCTCTTTAGTCCTTCCCTTTTTTCCTGTATTTTTCTTCATAGCACTTACCATAATGTGTAAGGACATAATGTGTAAGAGCGTCCTTGCTCTTTGTAAGTAAATATTACCTTTCTCCTTAGACCTTTGTCTAGCTGTTCTTCCTGCCTCCCAGCACCCGGCACACAGGTCATAAACTAGGTGTTGAGTCAGTGAAGGAATGAACTGGCACAGGTAGGCTTTCTAGGAAAGGACACTGGGGCCCAGGAGCTCCTGCGACATGGCTAAGCGTGAGGCTGTGGGACCTAGAGAAGCGTCGCCAGTCGCCTCTGCTCCAGCCCTTGTCAGAACTGGCTCCCCCCACGTTTCAAACCCTGTGCCTGGAAGAGCCTTGCTCTTGTGCTAACTTTTACTTCTTTCCCTCTTGCTTCTCTCTCATTTTCCATGGATGGGGCAGGACTCAGCTCTGCTGACTGGGGCTAGCTTCAGAAAGTCTGTGGGAGAGGTGATGGAGGGCCTCAGAGGGCAGCTGACCACACATGCTCACCAGGCCCTCACTCCTGCTCCTGAACTGCACACCCAGCCTGTGCCCGGCACCCACCCGCAGGCCCCAGAAGACTTTCTGAGAGTGACCTGCTTTCTCAGATTGACTGGCCTGTGCTCTGCTCAAACCCACTGCTGGCTCCTTGTCCCAAAGGCCTTACGGCCCCCTGCAGCCAGTTGTATTCTGTGAACACTCTCAGGGCACACACACACACACACACACACACACACAGAGTCACACGTGGTCAAAAATAAATCCTTAAATGCTCATATATACACACAGATATGCACACAAATACACACGCAGGCAGGCACACAACTGGTCACACATAAACCCTCAAACACACACAGATGTGGGGTTATGCGCACATACAAATACAAACCTATAGTCCCACATAGATACTCAGACACACAAATAGATACATACACACACATACATAACCATGGATGAGCACACCAGACACACATAGGCACACTCAGAAAAAAAGGTCATAAACACACAGCATGAAGAGACACACAAAGTTACATACAGGCAGAAAAGCAGACATTCAGACATACAGATATTTACATACAAATATCACAGTCACACATACACACAAATACACACAGACACAGCCACAAGAATCCACAGATAGGTACACACACATATGCATAGAGTCATATACAGATACATATATTCACACACAAAAATACATGCATAGGCACATGGTTACACATAAGTGCCCAGGTATCCATAACACTCTCTCTCTCTCTCTCTCTCTCTCTCTCTCTCTCTCTCTCTCACACACACACACACAC
>NDGN011555834.1:0-11330 GCA_002564285.1 Tympanoctomys barrerae | reverse complement strand
CTCTCTCTCTCTCTCTCTCTCTCTCTCACACACACACACACACACACACACACACACAAAACCTGTCAGACCAAAGGATTGAACTTTTTGGTTGCATTTGCCTCAAATTGTGCCCACAGGCATGATCTTGAAAAGGTTAGATTCTTGAAAATTTTATCCAAGCTTGGGAAAGAGATTTAATGGTTATTTTCATTTTGATTGAACCATGGCCATGAGGAAGTATAATGCCCCTTATTTGCCTAATCAACTTTCTATCATAAACAGACTTGCAACATGTCCCAGATGGCTACTCCTTGCCTCTGGAAAACATTCAATTATTCCTGGACTCACGCTTTTGTTCCAAGTGTGGGACAATATGGATGAAAACTTAACCATGGGAAGTCACGGCTTTGGCTGTCATCTGGGCTGAGCTGGAAGATAGGACGCCTTCCACGTCAGCTCTGATGTTCATTAGCAGAGGGCCCTGGAACACTGGGATGGGAAAGATTAGGAGGCTGTGTCTGGACTCAGTAGGAGAGAGGACCCCCATGAGGTACACTATGGTTAGTGATGCACAGAGTAGGACTGTGGTGACACAAAAATCAGAGATTTGTTTCCTTGTTGTCTGTCATGAATGAGGACGTGTGCCAGGGTATTATCAAAGTCAAAGGTCAACGTTACACATACATTGTGCATCCTGATGCAGACAGCAGCCTGCACTGCAGGCGCATGCCCAGCTCCTACTCTGCTCTTCTCTGTACTGTGGTCGGGATTGTACACAAGTGGAGACAGTAGTGGCCCAGGACACCCTCTCACCTCGTTCAAGCTGGAAATGAGGCCTGAGGAAGAACTGGAGAGCCCAAAGCGCTTCTCAATGGTGGTGAGGCTGCTCTTGAAGTAGGCGCTGTAGAGAAGCTGGCAGAGCTGCAGGAGCCCGTGGCAGAGCACAAATACCTGAGGAAACAGAACGTGCGGTGAGGCTTTTGCACAGCGGGCCCTGGCCCCACCAAGCCTTCCGTTCTGGGGCTTTGTTTCCTCATTTGTCACGTAAGAACGTTTATTAGATGCTTGGAGAGTGAAATGCTCCCATTACTACACCATTGTTCACCCTACTGGAAGTGGAAATGCTAGCCACTCCTATCTTTATTGCATCTTCTTAGAGTTATTGTAAATACTCCAGTAAACCTACAGGGAAAGACATTCCCAGGGGAAAGGCCTGACATCAGCCCAGCATCTCTGGCACGATCCAGTTTGGAGTGCTCCACCACAGTGCCCTGTGGGCTGATGGTCTGCTTTTCTGGCTATTTTCATTTTAATCAAACAATAGTCCTGAGGAAGTACGAGGCCATCCTGTGCCCATAGAGGGTTGTAGGCTACTCATCTAATTCAAATGACTCCCAGCAGCATGAACAAGTTCTAAGTCAGGTTGTTCCACTTCTCTTGAGCTCCAAGACCCAATTCTTATGGCTCCAGTAAGGCTCTGTGATGCTGTCCCCTGACCACCTGATTTGAAGGGATGGCTCCCATTCACACCCTCGCCAAGCTTGTTACCACCTCTTATCAGGGATGACTGGCCTCTCCCCAGGAGTATCTGTGATTGTTCACCTCTGGAGGCATGGTCAGGGCCTTGGGGAAGAGATTCATTGTGTGCTGCCCTGCTCCATATGACTAGCTCTGTGAGTTCTGAGTCAGTGTGAGTCCCACAATTGACAGCACAGTCATGCATCAGGCAGAGGAAAGGCGGGATTTGATGGCATCTTTGGTGAACATCGGGCTGCGTTCTGTACCCTCCTAGGTTCTGAGCTGTTGGACCAGGCCTGAAAAGGTCCTGAGCCAGGAGTCCCTGCATCCTCAATCAACCCCCAGAAGGTGCCCTTCTGGGTCACACTTTTCCTCCAGGGAAGGGTGGGGTGATGTAACATTTCATAGTCTGCCAAAGTTCTTCCCTTAACTGAAAGCCTGAATCTCAGAGGAGCAGCTGGGGCTCAGCTTTCATTTCCATTTTCTCCTGAAACTAAGCCTACCTCTTTGTTGAGGCCTTTGCTCCAGGCTGTGCAGTTTCTTACCTGTGAGGGCATAGCCTCACACAGTAAGGCCAGCCTGGGACTTCTGAAAGAGCCTGGAACTCACTCCCTGCCCATGCCTCCATACTCGCAGCCTCCAAATGTGAAGAGGTAATTACAGCCAGACAACTAGATGCCTCTCCAGACTGCCTCTCCAGACAACTAGATGCCTCTCCAGACTGCCATCTACCTCTGATCCCTGCAGCTACTCCCTGGGGGCAGAGGTAGCACCACTGTAATTCACTTCATACATTACATTTTTCTTAATATTTTATACTGAAGGTGTTGCTGAACATCACCTTGACTCAGTTTCGCTTCATCATTAAAGGAATATTGAGATCCAGAGTTGGGGAACCTGAGTGCCCAGCATCATAAGAGGAGTTTTTGGAACTTGAGTATCAGTTATTCCAAATACTTAGAGTTGGTTCTCCTTTCCTGTGCTCTTGGTTTTCCATTGTGAGATTAACTGGTCTAAATTAGTGGGGCTTAACTCAGTTTTAACTTGAAATTGCCTGAGTGAAGGAAGCAGAGGTCCAATCCAAGATCAACTGAATCAAAGCTTGTGAGAACAAATTTATCCAGAAGAGTTCCTGCTGCAGAGTCTGGTGAGCAAAATGGGTTACAATCACTGGCCTAGTGCACATATTCTGGCCCTGAACATCTATGGGCAAAGGAAGGGTAATCAATGGAGTATTAGAAGGGAAAAGCAAACCAAACGTGGAATTGTCCTAATTTATAGGAGCTGCCATGATAGGCAGAAGGGAGGACAAGATCCTTGGAAGAGGCTTTTGGGAAAGCCACATGTGATGGTGATGTGAAGCTGTTGGCTACGATGATGATGGTGAGGAAAATGAAGATGCAGCTGCTGGTGGTGCTGAAGACGGTGGTGATGGTGATAGCAGCGAAGGTGATGGTGAAGACAAAGGCGAAGGTGTTGGTGATGGTGACGCAAGCAGTGGAGGTGACAGTGGTGATGATGATGGTGAAGGTGACAGGGCAGGTGATGCTGGTGGTGGTAAAGTGGGTGGTGATGATGGTGAAGGTTTTGGGGTTGGAGAAAGTGACGGTGACGGTGAAGGGGATGAAGTTTGTCAATATCTGATTATTTTTCCTGCACACAGGCCACTAAAAGCACCCAAGCCCAGATGATTTTCTGAGTCTGACTAGACTTGAGAAAGAGGCAATTTAATCTTAAATGCCTTGATGATCTTCTAATTTCTCAAGACTCCATAGTCCCCTTCTCTGGACATGCTCATGAGCAACCCATTTGCCTGTAAGGAAATAGTTTCCAAATCTCAGTTTCTCTTTCAGAGCATTCTGCAGAGCTCTGGACCACCCACCCCACTATCTGCTGGTCTTGTCCACCTGGACCTCCTCAGACCCCTCTGACTAACCACTTCCTCAGCAGGACTGTCTTCCCTCATAGATCCCTGCTCTTCTTACTTCATTCACTATCCCCTTCACTCTGCTTCCAAGTTAGAAACCAGACGTTGTCCCCTCACCCCATCATTACTCTAGTACTTCCTGTAATTTCTGTCTGTTTCTCTAATAGTTAACCCCTGTTTTCAGCTACAAGTACACACCTTGACTTGGGTTCTTACCATTTCTCCCCCAATTTGCTGCAACTATCTCTCATAGGTGTCTTGCCTGACTGCTCCACATGTACCACCAACCCACCCCAGACAGATGTCTCAGTGGAACAGGGCATGTTCAAATCAATGTCTCTTACCAGCTCCTAATTCCTATAAGATAAAATCCAATATCCTTGGTGTGATATCCTTGATGCTACAGATCTACATCCTGCCTGCCTGCCACTTCACTCTGTACCTGCTGAGACAAATCACCTTTAGCAAAGATGGCCACAACATCACCTCCCATCGAAATTCCCTTCATGTAGCACAATGGTGATACTCCCTCAAGAAGCACAATGGCGATACTCCCTCAAGAAGCAGGGTGTGTGTTCTCACCCTTTGAATATGGTTGAGAACAATCCTAACTACTCATTCTAAAGGGAAGACTGAGACAGAATGACATGTGACTTCTGAGGCTTGGTCCTCATCATGGGTAGAGAATCTGCCTGGTTTGTTCTGTCTTAGAACTCAAGCATCACATACAAGGAAGCCCCGTTGTCTCCACATATGGGAAGGCCACATGATGGTCTTCAGCCCACAAGTCCTGATAAAGTTTCAGCCCTTAAGCAACATCTGTCAGGCACATTTCTGACTGTGCCTTCAGATGATTCCTATCCCAGCCTTTGATGCCAAGTAGAGCAAAAAATGTTCCTGCTCACAATTTAGACACAATCAGTTTTCTTTCTGGTGTTTGTGTCCCTGCTCTGCTGTGCCGAAGCCCCTTTTTCCAGAATGGGGCTCAACTCTGTGTCTAGTTCAGGGTTGTTTCTAAAACTCTCAGCCCCTGCTGCTGACGTCTGCGCAGAGGCATCTCAAAGGCCCGGTACATGCTGGGGGCACAAGGTACACCCAGCAGAGGAGTGAGTGCTGTTGTTGGGAGGGCTGGCCTGAGGCCAGGCCAGGGCAGTGGGCATGTGGGCAGCGTGTAGAGTAGGGACTCCTTTAGAGCTGTACAGCCACTGATTCCAGGTGGAGAAAGAGAAATGGCTGCATTTCCAGCCTGAGGGCCAAAAAAGGGTCAGTTCATGCTGGTAACAGGGCCCAGGAGAATTGTCCCTCAAGCGGAGGGACAATGAGTTCATTTTTGGAGCACTTGAGTTTCTGACTAGGCTCAGAAAAGGCCAAGATCTCTCTATCTAAATTAGTAATAAATGAACATGGATTCTTTACCAACTTTATCACCTGCCTCATGAAAGGAAGGTAGGAGTGGTGGGACAGAAAAATCTGTGTCAGATCTTTTTCAGAAAAATTTGTCTTTGCTACTAAGTGGAAAACTCCAGCAAGACTGACCTGGCACTTTTGCACATCCTTGGTCCCTTATAGAGCCAACCTCACCACCAGCTCTTGGCCACTTCAGCCACATGGGGCCTAGGTATCACATGAGTGTCCTGGAAGCAATGCTGGTATAGGTCTGTGCTTCCAGGTCTCACTGGAAACAACAAAGCTTGTGGCTTCAGGGAGTAAAGGACAGTGAGGAAAAATGCAATAAAACAGACAGTCCTAGATGATGGTTTAACAGAGCTCTCTGGCCAGGGGCGCTCAGGGTCATATCTGGCCTTGCATATGGTTTTAAGTGAGTGCAACCACAGGACTATGATTCTGGCAGCTCAAATCTGTTAAATACCCATTGTATGGCCAGCAGGAGATGGAGCAAGGGACTTATGGCATGATGCAGAAGAGTAGAAATCCAACCCTGGAGGATGACAGAGACTTAAGAGTGCAAGGAAGGCAGGGCATGGCTCTGCACGCCTGTAATCCCAGCACTAGCGAGGCTGAGGGAGGCAGCTTGCCTTGAGTTTGAAGCCAGCCTGGGTTACATAGTGAGGCCTTCTTTCAAGAAACAAAAGGCAAAAATAAAAGAAGAAAAGAGTGCAAGGAGGTGGACTGGTTTGGTAAAAGCAAGGAAAATAGTGTTAGGTGGGCCACACTGCCCACACCCCATCATTATGGCAACAAAATGTTCTGGGTCGTGATGGTTTTTGGAGTCAAAGAAGCCTAGGTTCAGATTCTGGCTCTGTAAAGAATGGTAGAACATTCAGCCATTAACTTGACCACTCTGAGCAGCAGCTTCTCCAACAATAAAAGGGAACTCCTAATATCTGGGTTGCAATGACTGCGTCAGAAAAATGTAGTTATGGCACCTGGCACCCTGCCTGGCCCACATGGGAAGAGATTCAGTAAATTAAATGACACTTACTCCCCAGGAATTTAAATTCCCTGTTAGTGTTCCATTCTCCAGCAGTGTGAAAAATCTAGAGTTTCCTTTAGTGTTTCATGGCATGGCTTGAGATGTTCTGAGTCAATAGGATTTCATGAAGATGAAGTTTCAAAAAAGTTGCATAGTATAGTCATGAACTGTAGAACAAATATTTGCAATTCACCATCATGTCAAAGGCTCTGAGGAGTCATTCAGTAAAGACCTGCTTTGTTTGACCCAACTTTTCCTGTCCTACCTTAACCATGTAGCCTTACCATCTCCTTCACCACAATTTGACATTCCCAACACTTCTGCCTCAGCCTCTGGAGTAGCTAGGGTTATAGATGTGTTTCACTGTTCCCAGCACTACACCATCAAGTTCTACTTCCCTGCTCTCTTTTGCTTGGGATTTATTGCTTTCCATATCACATCATGCATTTGACCTCTCATTTATTGACACCTATCCCCATCAGAATGTAGACTTCATAAAGGAACAATAACAGGTGCCTTGAAAGGCAGCAAACCTCAAGTGCTTGAAATGATTCCTGGTTCATGATTGGGCTTCATTCCTCACCAAGTGATCAGTGTGTGCTTAAAGTCCCCTGACTGATACTCTACAATGCAGAACAATCAACCATCAGAAGAGCCACTCTGGGAATACAGATTGATCTCTGTAATCTGCCCTCCAACATTTATAAACTTTCTTTTCAAGGCTGTTTCTTCTATGAGCTGCATTATTTACAAGGCACAGAACAGCACTTGTCAGTGTAGATGCCCCACGTACTTGGCTCAACTCTAAACTGCTTTTGAATATTTCTAAGCCCAAACTAAAAAGTTAAAGATTTGCAACTAAGTACACAAGGACTTTCTGGTGTGGCACAAATACTGTATATTTTTTATGGTACAGTATTTATACAGGTATGATTTCTATTTGTCAAAGCTCACCAAGCTTCTAAAGTTGGTACATTTTATTATATGCAAGCTATACCTCAATAAAGTCAGCTAAAGAAAAATTTCTTTGAAGCAAATGTGTAAACAGATGGTATTCAAAATAATGTTCTCGGGCTTTGAAGGGAATTCTGCACACAGTTGTGTTTTGTTATGAGCATTGGCAATATCATTGGAATGAGTTTGTTTACACAAGGAGCCTACTTTGAAAGGTTGAAACTCCATGTAAATATCTAGACATGCGCCCATGTGTGCTAATCTAAACACAAGGCTTACTCAAGAAGTTTGTGCATGTGTTAAAATGAACTTGTGAGTCGAGGCGCATTTGTAGAAGGAAGCTGATGGATAAACCTCATGCAGAAGAAGGACATTCTTGCAGGGTGAGGTGGACAGGAGGCTCTCAGATGTCCAAACATAAAAGCTATGCTCAGAACCCCATTCTCTCTCCAATGCTAACAAACACAAAGAGAAAGCCCTGCCAAAAGGGAAGTAGAAGTACTGGAGTTACCATGAAGATCTTCCATCTAACACGCAGCAGACTTTTACTACCTTTGCCTAAGATCTAGGAGTAGCTGCACAGATTACAAGAAGCCATATGAAGGGACAGGGTGGGGACTCAGGCTCAAGCCAAGCTCCAGTGATGTAACATAACCAGAAAGGACTACCCAGAGGCCAAGGAGGGAAACCCTTATAGCATGGGGTGAATGGGGAAGAGTCAAAATATAGCCGAGGCATGATCTCTTTCTACCTACATGATCATGACACTTTTTTCCAAATTAAACTATGGTTAATTGGAACTATGCTCTTACCAGAAGGGTCACACCATGGAAATAGGAACATTGGGCAGAAGTTATGAAATATGACCTCCCCCAAACCCACTGTATGCTTACCATCTGGTTAATGACTGAATCTTCTATCAAACGAATCTAATTTCATCCCAAATCCCAAGGAAGGCAAAACTCTAGATAATTCATCTGATTTCTTATGACTCCTAAGATGTGACTTCACTAAGGAGGCTGAATCTAGTGAGGCACCCAAGGAAGACTTTCAGGAGCAGGAGGTGGAGGTGAGATACACAGCTGGTGACCTGCCATCGGAAACAGGTGTTTCTATCCCTAGATGACAGCTGTCTGTTTTACCAAACAGGACTTACAGGGAAATCTAAGGAACAACTCTTCCAAAGGAAGGAGTGAAGGAGGGTAGAAAAGGAGAGAGAGAAAAAAAGGAAGAGAAACAAACAGCAAAGGGAAGCCTTTCTCTCTGTCCTGCAAGGATACAGGGATTGCTCAAGGGTATGATGGAGGCCATTCTCTAGAACCCCTGAAAGAAAGCTATTGTTTACTGCAGCTCTTTCTACCTCTGTAAATCAACATCTGGCCCTGGACACCATCTTGATTTTCCTTTCTCTAGATCATAGCTCATGTACCCCAAATAGGGACATCTTTTTCTCCTGAGAAGGAGGGCCACAACCACCCTCATAGCACAGCTGGCTTTGATCAACATTTTTCTGAGTTTCTCTATGGGTTGTAGCCATACGCCTTAAAATAATGTTTTTTCCTGCAATTTCTTGACTTGTCGCATTAGAGTATTTGCTATTACAGGAGCTAGTTTAGTGGGACTTACCTCTCTGTTTCTTCTTATTTCTCTCAACTTTTTTTTTTTTTGTATTGAGAATCAAACTTAGTACTTTATGCTTGCCAGGCAGGCACTGCGCCATTGAGCTGTATCCCTGACCCTCCCACTTTAATCAATCAATCAATCAATTAGTTTTATGAGACAAGGTCTCACTATGTAGCTCAAGCTGGCCTTGAATTTTCAGTGATCCTTCTGCCACAGCTCTGCAAGTGCTGTGATTATAGGCATGCACAGCCACACTAGACTTCTCCCAACTAAATAGTTCTGTCAGTATTTATCATCACTGTCATCATCAGATTGTAATAGGAATTTACGAGCAGCTTCTTCTAGAACCACTAGTTTTGCCTGGGCCTGGAACTAGCCTCTTTGGTGTCTTGAATTTGGGGTTAACTTTTACCAATCATGTAATGAATGTCCATCTAAAAATAGGTAATACAGGGGCTGGGGAGATGGCTCAGTGGAATAAGCATTTACCTGGCAAGCGCAAGGGCCTGAGTTCAATCCCCGGTTCCACCAAAAAAAAAAAATAATAATAATAAAAATAGATAATGCAAAGTTGATAAACCTGTATTTACCTAATCTCTGTTGTCATCTTTCAAAGAATGAAGACATCAAGATAAGAGCCTGGGAGCAGTGAATTTTGCAAGATTGTCCCATATGAGCAATCCTCTCAAAACAGAAATGGAATTGCCCCCTTAAACAACAATGATTTCCCAAATTTTCCTGGTACCAACAGGATGCTAGAGAACAGACCTGAGATAACCATCAAGCAGCCTACAGTTCGAGCAAAACTGCTTGGCCAGGCATTCTTATTGCTCTCCATTTTCGTCCTTGCTTTATACAATTCTGAAGCTCTTGTCAGTACCCTGTTGTTCTCCCTGTTCTTTTGGGTGTTCCCACACTGAATGACATAAGGGATGATAAAAATATAGTGAATGTTAGATTACCCTAAAAGATTTATTACACTTATGGCTTGGGTTAGGCTCAATATTTATTACACTAAAAGATATCTTGTCATTAAACTCCCTTAAATACTTCCTCTTTCTTCAAACACATTTATACTGTCATTCTTGCCACTTTCTGAAGAAGTTCTGGAAGTTTGCTTTCTTGAGTCTCTTTATGAGGTATGATTAAAAATTCAGAAAGAACAGTAATCATCAAAGAATCAAACACAACAAATGCTGGTGAAGCTGTTGTGGAAAAGGGACTTCCTTACATTGCTGGTGGGGATGTGAACCAGTAAAACCGTTACGGAAATCAGTAGGGAAATTTCACAAAGAATTAAAATCAGAAATTCCATATGACCCAGTTGTACATATCCCCTTTATATGTATCGTCCTCTAATAGCTCAAGACATCATATTACAGTGAGACATGCATACCCATGTATATAACATCACAATTCAAAATAGCTAAATCCTAGAAGCAGCCTGTATATCCATCAACAGATGACTGGATAAAGAAAATGTGGTATTTATATCCAATGGAATATGGCTTGGCTATGAAGAAAGACAAATTTAAGACATTTGTAGGAAAATTGGTGCACCTGAAAAATATAATGTTGCCTGAAATTAACTGGATGCACTGGCTTAAATATAGTATGGTATCATCTGAGTAAGGTAAAGTACAAACAGATCAACAGAGGATGGATAAAAAGAGATAAGGGGTTGAATCTCTTGAAAATGGGAAGGAGGCTAGGGAGATGGCTCAGTGGAATAAACGCTTCCCTGGCAAGAGCAAGGGCCTGAGTTTAATCCCCGGTTCTGAAAGAAAAAAAATGGGAAGGGTCCAAGAGACCAAGGATGAGGAGTGAGGAGGAGAAGAAGGAAAAAGAGGCACAATGAAGACCTGTCATGTGTGGAAATCTAATAACCTCAATGAGTGTAAACAGTAAATGTCATAAACATGAGCTAAGAATAATAGTTTCAATAAGAATAAAAATGGGGAAAGGAAAATTAGAGGAGGAGGGATGGGAAAGGGATTTTTTAAAAAAGGAAGCAAGTTATATCGTGTACATGCACTGACTCTCCAAGATGACCATAAAATGCATTACTGAAAACATGCATTAATAAAAACAAAGTTTCAGTGAATGCTGCTGCTGAACACCATCCAACAAAAAGGCTTGCAAGGGGCCAGGGATATAGCTCAGTGCCATAAGCTTCTGCCTGGCAAGTGCAAGGTCCTGAGTTGGATCCCTGGTACTGCCAATAAATAAATAAGTACATACATACATACATACATACATACATACATACATACAAAAGGCTTGCAAGGAACTGGTGAGATAGCTCAGCAGACTAAATGGGCTTGCTTCGGCAAGCTTAGGCAAGCGCAGGGACCACAGCACCAGATGCTGAGCCAGCCCCACCCCCAGGGCGGGCTGAGCCAGTGAGAGTCCAGGTGTAGCGGTGCACTCCTGTAATCCCAGCGCAGGGGAGGCTGAAAGCAGGAGGATCACCATGAGTCCAAGCTGTGTAGTGAGACCCTTCAACAACCAAAAAAAAAAAAAAAAATGCTTGCGAAAAAAAAATCACAGTGCATCCTCTTCTACCTCACCAGATCTGGCAGCATAGAACTTCTGCCTTTTCCCTAAGGAAGTGACCATGGATGACAAATGTTCTGAATTGACTTAGGTTACTGAGGCAGCCACAGCCGCACACCTACGGACACTGATGAAAGAGGACTTCCAGGACTGCTCCAGAAAGCGGCAGGATGATGGCACGAGCATGTTCAAAGCAAGGGGGAGTACCCTGAGGGGGATTAATAGTGATGTGGTTTTACTGTAATAACTTTTTAATATTTATTTATTTATTTATTGGTGGTACCAGGGATCGAACTCAGGACCTTGCACTTGCCAGGCAAGCACTTACTCCACTGA
>NDGN011555827.1:3812-18702 GCA_002564285.1 Tympanoctomys barrerae | reverse complement strand
TATATATATATATATATATATATATTCCAGGCTAGTAAATGTGAAGTAATAACTCGTGGTTTTAACTAGCATTTCCTAATGATGCATCAAACATTTTTGCATGCATTTATTTGCCATTTGTATATCTTCTTGGAAAAAATGTCAAATCTGGTCTCTTGTCCATTTTTTAATTGGGTTGTTTATCTTTTTATTATTATTCTTTGGGAGTTCTTTAAATGCTTGGGCTATTAAACTTTTATCAGATATACCATTTGCAGTATTTTCTCCCATTCTGTAGGTTGTCTTTTCACTTTTTCGGTAATGTTCTTTGATGCACAAAAGTTTGCAATTCCTGATGAAGTCCAATTTACCATTTATTTTTTTCCCTCGGGGTCCATTAACTTTATGTTTTGTTTTGAGACAGGGTCTCATTACATAGTTCAGGCTGGCCTTGAACTCCCTGCAATCCTGCTGCCTCAGCCTCAGGAGTGGAGGGATAACAGGTGTGCACCACTCCACCCAACCAGGCTCCATCTACTTGCCATAGTACCTCTCAGCTTCCCCTTTTATAAGATAGAGATAAGCATGCTCAACATGAAGGACTGAGTCAATTAGCAGCAATGAATCTGAATGAAAGCAATGAGATAACCACTATACCACACTATGGAAGAACCATTTCCACATCTCTCTGTGCCATGTTCAAGTTCAGTTACTGGTTTTCACTGAAGCCCAACCTCTACCTGACACTGCTATTATGTTCAGTAGTCAGCTTTCCCACTGCAGGGCCAAAGACCTGACAGTCACAACTTGAAAGGGGACATGGTTTCTTGGGCTTACGGTTCCAGTCCATGATTGCTGGTTCTGAAGCAGGAACAACATGGCAGAAGAGAGTGGTGGAGCAAAGCTGCTGACTTCCTGGGGTCCAGGAGGCATAGCAGTGGAACAGCAACAGAGAGGACGAACTCAGGGCCCAGACACACACCCAAGGGTCAGGCCTCTGTGGCCATATATTCACACAGAGAAGGGCACCTTACTAATCTCTAACTTCTGAGCCAATCAGGTTGACAAGCAAGCTTAACACTCATAACCAATAACCTAGCCTTGAGTTATTTCCTAATCCTAAATATAATTAGTGTGAGCTATTTGAAAAACAGCCCAGAAGCATTAGCACAAGTTTGAGGCCAGCTTGGGCTACACAGTGAGTTCAAGGCCAGCTAAAACTATATAGCAAGACTCTGTCAAAAACAAACAAAATTTTAGAGTCTTTGATACTAACTGGAAATTTGCATTCCCTATTTCTACAACTGTACAGGCTCAGACTATATGTCTTATTTCTTCCACTAACCCTGAGGTGACTGATAGGCCTGATTTTAGCACTTGTTCGAGTCCAAAGGAAGGACAGTATGATTCATAATGGAAAACCTTTCATGGGATTCACCACTCAAACACTGTGGCAAAATCTTGCCCTTTACAAGAGCATCTGCCATCTGTTGGATTTGTAAGGGACTGTGGGGTGGTTACCAAGGCCATGTATGTGTATACCCATGAGCAAGCCATCCTGCCATCCTTTAGGTAAGTCACTGATGCCATTCTAAAGCACAGGTGTTGGAAAACAAGGCAAATGCAGAACTGTGGACTGTTTTATATAGGAGAATACTGTGCATCAGAAAGGCTCTTCCAATATGCAGCTCAAGGGACATGGTCTGACCTATATAACTGAATCTGTGGAACTAGAAACCTTAATGGGCACTGTAATGATATTTTCCTTTTTATAACAACCTTTACTTGGGCATTTCTAAAGGCAGATTATAATTCCTTCCATACCAAAGACATTTAATTTACTACTATGTTTGGGATGCCTATTTATTTGTGGGGTACTAAGGATAATACTACTTCATTACTGTTTTTGTCCTTGTGATCAGAAAAGAAGAGTACCTTGGTAAAAGACACTCAAATATATATTCTGAGCTATCAAGTCAGTCTATATGTTTCCAAACTGCCTCTGCAACAGTCAGCATACTGTTAAGAGAATTATACTGAATGGTCTCAGTTCCAAATAGACACAGATGTTTTACAAAAGTGCTTATAATTTGAAAACCTGGAAACACCTTAAATGTCTATCACTGAGGGAATGGATACTAAATTATAGTATATCCATATAGTATGGACTCCTCTGCAACAACTAAACACCATAGATTTATGTTTTAACATGGAAAGATTTCCACATATAAGATATATTGAGTGAAAAAAGATCACTGGGCATTGATTTACATAGCACAATAACCACTTACATAAAACAAGGAACACATATTTGCTTGTGGATACATTTGTGTGTGTAAATGCACAAAGCATTTGGAAAGACAAAAAGTCTGGAGACTGGGAGTAGCAGTCAAAGAAAAGTTTCATTTTTATGAATAGAATGTATTATTAAAAATGTGAGTAAGGTTGGGTGAAATATACCCAGATTATAACTTAGGCTCTTTGTCACAAAATTTAATCTTACATCATTTAAAAATAGATCAAGACACAAACAGTAGTGTAAGCTAAACTTAATGCCATGTTAGGGGTGCGCATCAGTTGATCAAGGTTATAACTAGCTTCTGTTATAATTTCCTTTCTACTAATCAAATTCTGTGAACTCAGCAAGAAGTAAATTCTTGGCTTGGTCAATTCAGGGCTTTGAAGTATGTAAAACAATTCCTCTGCATCTTAAGCGAAAATTTATCTACAACATTCTTCATCATTTTAATAAAGGCAGAGTCATTTGACGATGGGAGTAAATAAAAAAGGGTAGTTTTACGTCTATCCCACTTTCCCCAAACTTTTGCCACTGCCATGAAACTAAGGCCTTGCAAGGGGAAAAGTAAAAATCAAGGAACTGTTTCTGTACCTTAGACACCTAAGTTTAAGACTTTCTTTTTTTCTTATCTACATGCCTGCAAAGAAAACTTGTCAAACCAACAAAGATGCAAAGTGGAAACAGATGTTTTTCTACAAAAAATGTTCTCAGGAATGGTTTCAGATATTCTCGTTTATTTTCTAAGTAACAGTACTGACCAGCTTTTCCTGTCCACTTGTCCACTGTTTGGCCCCTGGCATGTTTCTTGGGCCCCCTGGGCACACATGCTCAAGCAGGGCCTGGCCAGAGCAGCCTAAGTTCCCAGGAAGCCCTGAAGACCCAGGAAGGCCTGGGGCTCTGTCTTCACTGGGCTTCAGAGCACCCATGCGACTGGCCAGAGTACATTCTTAGCAAGGCCCTAAAAAAGGAAACAGCCTTTCAGTCCCTGGCTGATGTTGTTTTTTCCTTCTGGGGAAAGGCAGCCTAGCCAAGTTCTCCCACGTTGGAGATGGGTGGGGGGGGGGGCTTGGGATACAGCTCCGGCCTTCAGTTCACCAACCCTCCCCCGAGTCTCTGCTTTTAGGCACCTTTGTTGCTAAAGGCATTTAACTTTAATTCCATTTGACTTCAATTGTGTCCAAATTACTGTAAAAAGGAAGAAGACAACAAGCTGTAAATATGAAGAGAGACAGAAAATCATTGAGAATCCTGCCTTTATGAATATTTGATGAAGAAAGGTTAGATCCATAGCTGGTAAATTATAAGAAATTATGTCCATTATGTGACTCTGTCAGCAAAGGTTAATACAAATGGGTTGGGACTTAGTTGGGATGACAACGCAGATTAAAAAAGATTTGTCCTGTCCTCATTGCAATTAGTTTTTCTCCTATTATTAGTGTAATAGAGTTGATCATTAGGATTATGGCAACAGAACAACTGCTCAGTGAAATCATTTTGTTTTTCAGACTATCATTGCATTTTCACAATAAATTTTTCATCTCTGCTAATCTTGCCCTTAATTGTGTGGTTGCTGTGGGCAGGATCCAATTATTAACTCTTTTGATCCTACAATGCCCTTGCCATCAAGTACGCTGATTATATGCAGGCTGAATGGGAAAGCCTACATTTTTCTGCAGCTGGATACATGGATCTTGTGGTTCATTTAGTGCAGGCAGAAAAATGGTTATTTTGCTCAAATAACAGCTCCAGTCAAGTGTGAAATTGTATATAATTGTGTTATAGGATTTTGCCCAGGTTAAAGGGCTTCTTGGGGCTTCTATTATGAACCTCATTTCTCAGGTATTTATGATTTGTTTTCCACTTTTTAAAAATCTGAATTAGGTTTAACGTGCTTTGCTTACCCCTTTGTTGTTGTTGTTATTATTACTTTGCAATGGGGATTAAAGTAGTCATCCTGCACTCTTTGTACAAAGGTGGAGAATGTAACTGGTGCTGAGCACAATAAACTGGAATGTAAAACAAATGGCAGTGCAGACTTCAATGGCTGAAGGCCTAGTTGGTCCAAGTGATAGTCTGGATGCTGGAAGGTATCTCTCCTTTCAACAAGGCCAAAGAGCCAGAGATTGAAGCCAGAGAGAAGTGGGGAGAACAAACAACTACAGAAAGACAAGTCAAGGGTATTTAAGCTTCTAGATATCCCAGAGCAGGCTCTATACAGACAACCTGCAAACAAACTTAAGTGCTTTTTTCTCATCACTAACCTTATTTATCATCTCCATGCTCCTTTTGGAAAATTCCACCACTCTGGCTAAAGTCACCCTTCCAGTGATATGGATACATCATGAATTACAGGCCCTTCATAAAGTTACTGTGTGCTTTTCAAATGAAGGATATGACTGAGGGAACGTTTGAAGATTGGTACAGGACAAGGAGAGAGTCAAATATGATTTCTGCCATTGAGGGCATGTAAAGGAGGGAAAGATTTACAGACTACAGCAGTGATGGCTTAGGTCTTTCAATAGCCCACTGTGACACACATGCCTTAAGATCACCACTGCTGGACTAGAGTAGACTCACAGAAGAAAAGTAAATTAAAAAAAAATCTAAACACATAAACATGAAACATGCCAACAAATCAAGATACCTTAGAGACCCCAAATAAGACAGAAAAGATTTTTCCATACCTAAAGATAGAAAAAATGGTTAACTAGGATAAAATGGTCTTGGGAAGGGATATATGTTATAGCCAAAACAATAATTAGAATTGTCATGTCTGTAGCAATCTCGTCATAGAAGCAGTGTCTTAGCAAGGCCCACTGAGGGTTCCTCCCAACAGAAATACACACTTTGCTCACACAGTCATCCAAAAGTAGGGAATTTAGCACATCAGGGAGCCTGCTGGATTATCAGATCAACTAATCAATAGCATTGACCATATTTGTGCCCAAAAGCATGGGGAAGCAGTAAGTAAGGCACCAGAGTAGACAGGATCTTTGCCAGTACATTACCTTGGACCTCTGACCTCTGCCAAGGGCCCGAGAGGCACAAGACTTTTCTTCCCAAGACCTGGGATTTTCTGCCTAAGTGATTCTGACCTGCCTAGGTTGAGTCAATTGCATCCTTCATCAGGAATTGGGACTTGGACATATACAAATAGCAAAGACCCAGTCTCCCAGGCATCTGAAGCAGTGTGCTGGGTCATGCCACTGCCCCCTCTCAACAGCCCTCCCCTTCAGACTCTGTAAATCTCAGCTGTGTGTGTGCACACCACCACTGGACTCAGTGGGATACAAATGGCTTCTCCATGTATTTGCATTGCTCCTGAGACTTGGGCCACCTGAAGAGTCCTGTCCCCTCTGTATGACCTATACCTGGTGGCTCTTGAAAAGACATTTTGGCCACTTTCGAATCAGTGAATTTAATGCTCCAGAAAGCAACATGATTTTATCACTGAGAATGAAGCTAACTCAGAGAGACAGAGTATACAACATAAGGCTATATAAGAGCCTTTGGGGCAATATGGAGTCTAAGTCAGCAAATCCACACCAAATATGCTTTGTGGAATCCAGCATCTCACCAAATTGCTTGCAGGTTAGTCCCAAATATCAGGATGAATTCTATCTCTACAAACCCAAGAGACTGTCAGGGAAAGGGAGCTGCTATGTGTTAAATACCTGTTATACCACTTACCCTATTTTTTCCTCATTTAATTCTCTTTATAGAATTCAAAGTTTAGTGAGAAGGAAACTAAGGCTCAGAAGTTAAAAATGTGTACAAGGCCACAGAGCCAATGCAAGAAAAGAGTAGGATTCAAATAAGGCCCACCAGCACTACCCCAAACTTTGGACCACCCGATATGGTCATGCTTGCTGAAAAGGAACAAAAGGCAGGTTACCAAATGCAGTAAAGGCAAACAGGATATCAACCCATTAACCTTCTAAAATTCTGGAGAATAATATGGCTGGGAAGTGGCATGCTTGTAGAAAACACTAGTGTTGGTGTTTCATTCTCAAATAGGACCTAGAGTGGTAGTGAAGGATATGTGTAAAAAGAATGAAAAGGGTAAAATGCTGGACTTATTTGGAAATGGATCCTTCATCATCCACATCTGTATCAGCCACTGGGCTCAGTAACCATGACAAAGCCAAGGTTCTCTTGAACTGGCATATTATTGTAGTCTGCCTGGCTGTGCTGTAACTATTTCAAGGACTATTAAATTAAACCCTGGAGACAGTTTCCCTTAAGATAAAGAGCATGCTTTTTATTGTGTCATCAAAGGAGACCAGAAAACCTGAAGCTTTCAGCTTTAAAGACAACATAATGAGATCAGAGATTTTGCTTGCAAAGAAATTAACTTTCGGTTAATTAATGAAAGTAACCTTAAACAGCGGGCATGTTGCCAACAACCAGGACACTATAATAAAAAGGGGGAGGGGGGAGATAATGGGCTGCTTTCAGGGGGCCAGGGCGCAGCAGCCCAGAAAAGAAATTTGATGAGGATGCTGCTTGTAAATTTGATCTCAAATTCTTAAGATGAACAAATAATAGCCTTATCTGTAATAAAGTCTGCTACAAATGCTTTCTTTTCCCCCATAATTTTCTGTTCAATTTAGATAGAAGATTTAATTAGATGTTGGTGAAACACCAGTTATTTAATAAAATCCTTAATAAAAATCTAATCTATATTACACAGAAAAACCACTGTAACATAATCACAATTTTAAAAACACATTTTAGAGTACTTACTTTTTATAATTAAGAAAATATATGTATGTGACATGCTTTATTTTCCACACAAGGTGAAAGCTAAGAAGGCAAAAGTAGTAATAAAAACAAAGCACCCAATTCATGATCCCTTTTCTCTTCTAATAAATATTTTAAAAGATCTTCTTTTGTTAATTGCTACCAAAAAGAGGTACTTGAACCTGAATGAAAAGAATGAAGAAGGATCTTGCCTATCTCACAAAGTTTTAAAATTAAAATTTGGTTACCAAAAGAAATGGTCTTTTAAGTTTTGAGGATTTATCAAATTTTAAAAGATAAGCTACCTCTGATCACCCAGACTGCAATTTTATCACTTATATTATCAGCCAACCCTGAAGTGGAGATAAAGGCTCTCCTTTCACTAAGTTTCTGCAAGTACATAACGTTCAAAAGGGAATGGCACAGTAATGGAATGTGAATGACCCATAGCACATATTAAACCACAGCGGGACATTCAGGGAATGTCTCGATTTCCTTGCAAAGGCAGAATTCTGGATGGACATACAGGGCCTCAGGCTTCACTCATATGGCAATTCTTAGAGATCACGCTTCCAACATGAAACTGTGGGGAGGGAGGGGATGATGGTGGCTTCCACCTGGGGTTACTCTTAAGTTCTCAGGCTTTGCAGCAAGACTCAAGAGGGGCTGAGTCCTCACTAATTGAGACATCAGGTGGCCTGCTTGCGACAGATTTACGGGATGCTGGTGGTGTGTTTGTGTGTCAGGTCAGACACCTTGGAAGGAGTGATACTAAGAAGGTACTTGATTCAGATTGAATTTAAATTGAATTTCAAAAATGCTATGTCCTTTTACTTTATGATACAAAGTTCCCAGGTCCCTGCATAATTATTTAGGTAGATTGAAGTAATTCCTCTGGTAGGCAGGGTGGTAGGTGGAGTCTCACTAGTGTGGAAGAGCTAAATTCCCCTCTCTGCAGCAGCACACAGATGCTGGTGGAACTCAGTCTGCTTCTGTGTCCCTGCTGACCTGGCACAAGGACTAACAGGCCTCCTGCACACACTCTGTGTCCTTGGCCAGGACCATGTGGCATCTCTGCTCATGTCTGATTTGAGAAGGTCATTGTTTAATGCATCTGGATGTTGTGATCATCCAGATTTAATCATCAGCATGGGGTTCTGGTGGCTTCCACTGTATATAAATTTAAATAATGGCCCCTCCTCCATGAAAGAAGGGAAGTCCATAGACTTTGGCCATCTGTTTCATGAGGCTGCTCACTTAGAGTTTTTGATTAGACGCCTCCTGCTATTTCTATACACAACATAATCCCAAACAATGCCACAGTGTTTGGGAACATTTAATGATTTATAGAGTTTGTTATTTTTGCTTCAAATCTTCATTCCTCTTTATGAGACAGAGCCTGGCATGAACTGAACACAGCCAGTGCTTATTTGGATACGCTGTGCAGAAGAGGCAGCCTTCTGGGCATTCTGGGGTCATAGCCACTCAAAAATGTGCCCTGATTGGGCATCAGAGTGTGTTTCGCTTCTGTGTCTACTGCACCAATATCTGCACAGCTGGCTCAGCCACCGATACAAACCCAAACACAGATTGGACTGGAGGACAAAAAAAGTTGGGGATCTGTCATGGGATTCCTGGAAAAAGCAATAAGACACGCTTAGAAAACTGCACAATACAATCTAATTGCCTCCTTTGGGGAGGGGCGAGACTGCTCTTCGAGCTCTGGTCCCCTGTCTCTTTCCAGTGTGTGCTGGCTTCTGCCAGTCACCTCTCTTCTCCTGCTCCTCCAAGTTGACTTCTTTGTTGCCCTGCCATACTGGGGGACAATGGACGCATTCTTTTGTTGAAAAAAAAATGTTGAAAAAAAAATGTTGATGTACTTCTAGGTCTGAAAAGCAAAAGGAGGAAAAACAAAACAAAATATCCTCAACTCTCTGTATTATGTAGCACACAGGCAGTCTCTGAAGCTTCCTTAAATATTAACAGTATAATTAGGAGACACGGGGCTTCGCTCCACTTGTGATTTTCACACAACATCCTGCCTTGCCTGCCTTGCCGGGATCTTCTGGAGCTTGTGACACCTCCAAGCACGAGCTGTTCTTCTAGAGGATGTTGACTTTTGTGGTCTATTAAGCAAGCAACACATAACTCAAAGTCTACCCTTCCAGGCATAGAGCATTGACACAAATGCTGTAGGCCAAACTGTACATAACTCAGTCCCTTTTCCCACGGGCTTTGCTGCAGAGAATTCCTGGTAACATGACAACAGCAACAAACTCTACTGTTGAAATAATTACCAATAAGGTAATAAAAACCACCTAAGAAGTCTGTTCCTCTTTTTGCTGCTGGGGATGCCACCAAGGCTCTTGGATTGCTGGGTCTTGCTGAATGTTATTCAAGGTGACCCACCCCCTGGCTCCTGGTGTTGCTAAGAGCTTCATATCCATTGGCAGATTCATCACAGTTGTTGACTCTGAGCTTTAAAGTTAAAGAGAAACTTGGGCTAGAGTTTTGACAAATCCTCCTTGTTTCCTTATTTGTAAAAGAGGATCCAAATGTTTATCTCACTGAATCCATGATGAGATCAAGCACTTAGTAACTATCTCAATCAGTGACGACTCTTATAACTAGCATGGTATCTTCCCCAGAGCTCAGTGATTGAAAGCTGTGACTGCTTTTGTGACAATCTTTCACTGTCTTTTAATATTCTGGAAAATTATTAGCTCTCTTTGATATTCCAAAGCATGAAGACTATTCTGTGGTTGGTACTGAGAATTATCAATGGTTTAAATGGGACTGACTTATGGCTCTGGTGCAGAGGTGACAAAATGGCACCTCAAGGGCCACGTTTAGCTAATGACATGTAGGGTGACCCAAACATTATTGATTCTTGTAAAATTGAAGGAGGAGGAAGAAGAAGAGGAGGAGAAGGAGGAGGAGAAATAGAAGGAGAAGGCAGCAGCAGGGGTAGCGGTAGAGGAGGAAGAAAGAAAAGAAGGAAGAAAGAAAGAAAAAAAGAGAAAAGAAAAGAAGCATGCCTGCTTATCTGGGTATTTCTCGATGATAATGACTGGCCAGAGTTGGCCAGTGGCTGCCTCCTTCCCACAAAACTCACCAACTCCTGTTGGAAACAAGTCTAACTCTATCCGCTTGGTCTAACTCACTTCTATTACCACAGCCTCCTCCCTTCACCAGCCCATCTGGTGTTAGTGTTAGCAATCTGTGGGTGGCTATCTGAGTTTTTCCATATGTCTGCCATTTCGCTTTCTGCATTTTTAGTTCAGGGGCTTGAGTTGCTTCAGGATAATGTCAGGAGTTCCCTCTACTTCATATTACTTGACTGCCGTCTACATTTTTCTCATAGTGACTATGAATAGTATGCCTATCATTTGTGGTCATTCCCTAATGCCAGTAAAATTTACCAAGATATGTCCTCCTCTGGCTTCTGCTCTGGCTTCACTTTGAGGCCTGTGTAGGCACAGAGTCTATAAGAAAATACCAGCTCACAAAGCTCAGAACCAAGCTTTATTCTTGGTTTGGCTATCTCATGCCTCTGTCCAACACAGCTAAGCAGATGATTTTTTTACATTCTCTTCTTTACAAAATTATTTATCATACCAATAAAATATCAGTAACTTCAAAATGTATTCTATACTCTTAAAACAACTTCTTTACATTTAAATAATTTGAACTCAAAAACATTATTACAATTCAATGAAATGTTTTATGAATGGAACTAAAATTCTCATTTACTAAATGAAAATATCACACTCAGTAGTTTGAAATGGTTTTTTTTGTTTTAAATGGTAAACAAAAATAAAAAGTTCAAGTAGTCATAAGGGATGATTTCTATAAGCATGAGCACTTGCCTACCTGGCTGAAGGGACCCAGTGAACTGTCATTCCTATCTGCTAAAGTTTTGGCACAAACTCCACGCTGTTCTACTGCTGCCTCTATTTCAAAATGGCAGTCATATGATAGACATCATTTTGGTTAGGAACTTGGCAGGGTGGGGGAGGGTGTGATAGTTGAAATGAATACTTAGCATTACAGGTGCCTAAGCTGTAAAACTGGAGAGAACCCACCCCAGGCAATGGATGTATTACAAAGGACAACACAGTCTTACCAGCTACAAAAGATAATTCTGCTAGTGTTGGGCTTGGTCTGCATCCATTTGGCTTCCAAAGGTAGCTCCAAAATTCAAGATATCCACTTCTTAAGACAGTATATTGCTCGATAGCAGAATTTATGTTCTTTAGTCCTGAGCTGTCAATAAAATCACATGGCCATGCGAGGGCTTTCTCCAGTGCAGTCCAATATAAAATGCTTATCTTATTTAGACACAACATCGGTTTTTAATAGCTCACTAAATCTGCAAATCAATCCATAATTTTTAAGATTTCCGAGAGCAGTCCCAGCTTGGAAGCTTTATATATGACCATAATGGTGATTATTTAACTTGATCAGTTAATCACATATATCAAATAATCACATGGAACAGATAGCTAATATTGTTTTCCTTAAAATCTTGGCCTATTACTATAAGCTATAAGAGCTTTTTTTTTTTTTAAGGTTGGTGGTTATGTTGTACCTTTCAGGAAAATCAAGCCAGAGATTCAGTACTGAATTCTAAATCCTAAGCATTTACTAACAAAGGTGGTTCGATTTATTCATGCACAATAAGAAATAATAATCCTAGCCTCTCACTCCTTTTCAAATGATAAAATACCACAGGAGTACTTTAAAGTGCCAAAATAATCATTTATCCTGTTCTTTCAGTCCCTAAAATCTAACAAAATATCAGTATCCAACTGTACATGTTGCTTAATTCCACAAGTAATTTATAGGTACAATATATGTACATATGTGGTAGCACACAAGAACATACACGCACAAACACAGCACATAACAAGCACATGTGTATATCTGAAATTTGAAGAGCTGTCACAGACAGCTTCACTAGTGGGTACTTAATAAGAACAGTATTCAAATGATTTCCTTCTAGTCTTTTCCATTTGTTGTGGAATTCAAATGCTGCCCTTTTCTGTAGAGATACTATGTTTCTAGCATGCTGCTCTGAAAAAAATCTGGGCCATCTGGAAAGACTTTCCAAAGTGACTCCTCTATTCTTGTGAAGAGGAGAAAGACAGGTTAATCATCCATTGACTCCTCAGTCTTATTACTGGCATAAAGCTTTGGCTTTGCTAAATTTCCTCGTTGGAGTTACCTAACAAACATACATCACCAGGAGCTGCAGATAAAGATCGAAAGATTAAGCTTTGTCACTCAAATGATAATTAAAAAGAGTATTTTAAACACACTGTAAATATACACAAGCCATCATAAAATCATCAGAACCCTGCCAGTGCTCACCACCTCCAGAGTACATAGATTATCAGGGAGAGGGATATTGACGTTAAGTCCTGCTTGTATTGGAAGATTGTCATTAACTGTCCCAAGCCTGCACCCAGCCAGCCACCTGAGCTAGACAAAGATGGGAAATCTGGCCTCCCATATTCCAGTGGCAGATTAGTGGGATTTGGGATGAGCATTTCAATATGCATTTAATTGTGATTTTTTTTGGGGTGTGTGTTATTCTTTTCTATTCAACTATAGGATTCCTTAATATATATTATTCTAAGAAGTATAAATGAAAACAGAAGGAAAATTGTGTTGTCTTCTCTGTAAAAAATAATTTATATAAAGGAAAGATTTAGCAGAGCAGATTAATTTCTTCTAGAAATTTCATTTATGTCATAAAAAGACACATGAATCCATGTATATTAGAAGCATGCAGTAACATCACCTTTCATAAAAAGAAAAACTTGTCAACACAATCTTATTAGGATGTCATGCATTGCTAAACTGGTACAATATTTCTGTATATTCCAATTAGTGCAACTATTTCTTGGCACCGACACTACAGTGAAAACTATCTTCTTCTTAAAAGAAGTCCTTCCTACTGGGAACTAATCCTTTGTTTGACAATTCAGAGAATGTTATTTAGAGATTTTAATTGCTCAGTTGATCTGTGCCTAGATCTCAATAATCAAAACAATAAAATTGTTCGCTTTTTTCTCCTTGACAACTGTAATAAAATGCTGGTAGTGTCCTGGGACAGTTAACCCAAGCTGGATTGACAGTGTCAGATTCTTTTTCATATATCTTTTTTATCAGAGGCAAAAACACCAATATTTTAAAAGTAAAAAGCACATTAAGAACATTGCCATTATCAACACATATTCCAAATACTACTAATGTCTACATGAAAATTTCAATCTGATTATCTGTAACAATCTGATTATCTAGAAGGGCTATAATTCTTAATTAAAAAGTAGCTTTTCTTTAAGTCAGATGGGAAAAGCCAAAAGTCTAATAAAAATGGGCAAAAGGCAGAAGCAAGCATTTTACAGAAGAAACATAATCATTAAATATACAGAAATGGTGCTACCTTACTAGGAATCAAAAAAACACAAATTAAATCAAGGGGAAACCAACTTTTTCAAATCTATCAGATTGAGATAGTTTATACAAACACACACTTTGCAGTGCTGGTAAAGATATGGAAAAGAGCATGCGCATAGCCTGCTGGGGTCATCATCTATTGGTTCTACCTTTTAGATGAATGTTTTGGTACTATGTGTCAAAAGCTATACATATTCTTTGACCCAGTCATTCCATTTTTAGGAGTTCATCTAAAGGTAATAAATGCTAACACAAAGTTTTTAGACAAAGATATTCATCCCTGTATTTTATATGATGGGTTAAAAGAAAGAAAACAACTTAAAGTTAAATAAATTATGGTATGTCCATACAAAGAAACTCTAGTTTCCATTGATAACCATGTTCCAAGTGAATATTTAAAGATGAAAAACTGATAACTATAGTAATGCTATAGTAACTAAACAGAAGTCATAAAAGTTATAAAAAAAAAAGGTGTAAAATATTAGGATCCTAACTTGAACACACACATATACACTGAAAAAAGACTGAAAAAATATATATATTAAAACACTCAGTGGCACTTCAGAGGTAGTTACAGGCAAATTTCACATTTTATACTTTTCTGTTTTCTTTTTTTGTTTTTTTGGTTTTTTTTTTGCTCCGAATGCCTTCAGGTCAGGTTTGGCTGGCTTGAGTTGTGGGGATTGAACCACAGCAACCTGAGCCTGACTGCTTTGTTGAAGCAGCCACTTAAAGAACTGAACTAAGGGGCAGGCCCCCCAAAAGCAGAAGGGTGGTTTTTTTTTTTAATACTTTTCAGAAAATGTTCTAAACTAGTATAGATTAAACGCAACTCTAAAATGCGTTAATTGAAAACGCAAATTTATCGCTTCTCGGCCTTTTGGCTAAGATCAAGTGAAAATGCAAATTCTGAAACACTGAACCTCAAAATCCTACCATATTCTCTAAACCATTTAGTTGGCTAAAGAAAAGTACACTTAGATCTAAGTTTCTTCTTTTTTTTGGAGAAGAGTTTGAGGTTTCATCGCAATGAAACATTTCACCGAAACGTGGAACAGGAACCTCCGAAGTGTGGAAGGACAGAGCCAGTAGTTAGGATGACTGCCTAAGTCTGAAAACTCAGGACAGGATGCAGGACTCTCAAGGCATGGTGCCCACGGAAGGGGACAGGCAACCGGTGATCTGCGACAGCTGACAGAAGCCCTCTTAAGCACTGAAGAATAATTTGACTTAAAAACTCCACAAATGGTGTTCTTAACTTTACATACTCATGTTAGAAAAAGAGAGCTTTTGCTGGGAGATAGCTCAGTGGCATAAGAACCCACCTGGCAAAAAAAAAGGGGGGGAGGAAGAGAGAGAGAGAGAGAGAGAGAGAGAGAGAGAGAGAGAGAGAGAGAGAGAGAG
>NDGN011555822.1:13260-29026 GCA_002564285.1 Tympanoctomys barrerae | reverse complement strand
AAAAAAAAAAGGCTTTTGTTAAAGTGTGATTAAGTGTGATTTGGGCAGATTGTTTAATCTCCTCAGGTGTATTTCCTTCTTATAATGAAGAAAGCATCAACAAAGAAATAGAGCACATGCATGTAAAACCCCTAGCCCTGTCAATGCCTGATTTTTAAAAGAGTAGCTCCTATTGTCAGAATTACCTAACTTCTCTTCCTTTTGGGTCACTGAGACTATTGGACTGGGGTATCCTGACCTCTAGAAGGGTGTGGAGGGGGGAGGTTTGCAGATTCTAGGGAGAATGAAGGAGGGAGTGTGCTGGAGGGAGAGTGAAGCTTAGGTAGAAGGAGGCTGACACCCTCCAACCTCCCCTCCCCTGCCCTGCCCTCTACAGTCCTGTCCAAGAACAGCAAGCCCATCCACACCACCATCCTAAATCCACATGTCCACGTGATTGGGGAGGACGCAGCTTGCATCGCCTACATTCGTCTCACCCAGTATATCGACGGGCAGGGTCGGCCTCGCACCAGCCAATCAGAGGAGACACGGGTCTGGCACCGCCGGGATGGCAAATGGCTCAATGTCCACTATCACTGCTCAGGGGCCCCTGCCGCACCGCTGCAGTGAGCTCAGCCACAGGTGCACCTGGTGGGGGAGGAGTGGCTGGGAGGGGGCAGGACAGGTGGGATCAAGAGAAGGAAGAGAAGGCTAGGAGGTGGCACTCAGCAAGGACCTGTGGGTCATCCCAGAGGAACAGCAAAAGCTGGGCAAGGTGGTTATGTTAGGCTGTGAAACCAGTAAGGCTTGGATCTGGCTCCAGAACTCTGAATTAGGTGTGTACAGACAGGGTATGTTTCCTCCCTAATTTAGCCATCAAAAAAGAAGGGAGGGTGGTGCCTACTTTCTTGGATTTGTGAGGATTAAATAAGATTGTGTAAGGTCCAGCCAAAATTAAAGCACCTACTTAGGTAGAGCAGGGACCAGGGTTCCATCCCTGGGGCGATTGAGACTGGGTGTGGTGTTGTGTGTCTGTAATCTCAGCGCTTTGGAGGCTGAAAACAAGAGGATCACTATGCGTCCAGTCTGTGTAGTAAGACCCTGTACTAAATACATAAAAAAATAAGATAGTGTAAATAAAATACTTGGTAGGTGCTCAGATATGAGGGAATGCTTTATTTAGACATTAGCCTCTCCCACCCCCACCTTCTCTGACAGGATGGCTAAGTGGGTAGTGTGCTTATCACATCCTAGAAATTCATCTGTGTGCTCACTGTCCTCTATTAGGTTACTATGTTCTATCTTCTTTGACAGGGGCATTAGGAGATTCCAGCTGGAGGTCGAACCTTCGCAGCCAGTGGCTCTGGAGGGCCTGAGTGACAGCGGCAGTTCTGTTCGTTTGAGGTTTAAAACAATTAAATTACAAAGCGGCAGCAGCCAATGCACGCCCCTGCATGCAGCCCTCCCGCCCGCCCTTCGTGTCTGTCTCTGCTGTACCGAGGTGTTTTTTACATTTAAGGAAAAAAAAAAAGATTGTTTAAAAAAAAAAAATGGAATCCGTACCATGATGCGTTTTAAAACCACCAATAGCCCTTGAGCCAGCAAGAAGGCAGGAGTTTGTGAGACGCCCATCCTGGCATGAAAAGCGGGCTCACCCACCAGCCCTGGAGAGGTGAACTTGGCCTCAGGCTGCCATGGACTCAGGGGGACCAGGCAAGGACTCTGACAGAGCTTTGGGGCCCAGGAAGTGATTGCAGCCCCTGAGGTGGCCTGCTTACCCCAGGTCTAGTCGTGGACTTCTTCAGAACCTGCAGAGGCGCCTAGAAAGAGGCTGATGGAAACACCGTGGCCATCAGGCCTACTTGGGAGAGAACGTAGAGCTCCCAGCCTGCTACCGAAGCAGCTGAGAAGCAGTGGCCTTAGGACTGACGGCCCGGACTTTGCTGTTCCATTCAATTTAGTGTAGAAAGGAAGAGAATTGGTGCTGCAGAAGTGTGTCGCTATGAAACTGATGAGAAACCTCATGTTAGCCTGACATGCACTCACGCATCCATTTCTAAAGGGTGCACAGCGCATGTGGGCCCTGATTGTGAAGCCTGCTCCCTGCAGCTGGGAAGGGAAGGGGTTGCTGCTTTGCGTCATGATTGTTTTCTTAATAACTTAGCAATGAGAGAGTCAGGCCCTGGTCAGGGCTCCCCTTGCTGCCTTTGGCAGTTCTGTTTCTGCTTATCTGGACCATCTAAGTCTTGCCTTTCTATGATGGTGGTCCCTTGTTGACCCTCATCTGGGCCTGGGTCCTCAGCCAAGTGCCCTGTGGGACCGGAGAAGTGAGGTGTAAGAGGTGGTGGTTGTTTCTATGCATTCAGGCTGCCCTCAGGGCCGCCTCCCTTCTTCATCTTCCCTTGCTGCACGTCCATCTCTACCCCAGTCTCAGATTGACCTGATTGCTCTGGCAAGAAGAGGAAGTGTCCTCTTTAAAGGAGCCCCTTTGCTGACCAATTGAAGTGTAGACTTACTGCTGGACAATCTGCATGGGCATCACCCCCTCTCACCTGCATGTACCTGAAAAGGCATCTAGAACCAAGGCTCCTATACTCATTGTCCCTCTCTGTGCTCAAGGAGTATCATTCCAGGAGGAAAAGATCAATGCCCTAAACAGATAACAGAAGATAACGGAGGAGGATTGGTCACAGCCTTGGTTTCCCCCCAAATCAACCGTGCATATGTATCTGCACAAATACCTGCACTTTAGGGGGAAGGTGGGTAGACTCCAGCTCCCTGGACTACCTTCAGGAGGATCAGGAGCTTCAAGAAGAGGCAAAAGCAACAGGTGTACTTTGGAGCCAGCTGAGAAGCGCGCAAACTCACAGGTGCTGGTGCTTGGATTTAGCCAGGCCCCTCAAGCACCTCATGCATGCCCCAGCCCCTGGGCCCTCGCTCCTTCCTGCCCTGCAGCCTGCAGTACCAGCTCGCAGACACCTTCACCACAGGGTTTGGTTTTGTTGGCTTGAAGACACGGTCTTAGAGTTCATTGAGACCCATAGCTTCATATGGCTGCTCCAGCCCTACTTCTTAGCATTCTTACTCCTCTTTGGGGGCTATGTCAGCATCTGTAGACAATAGACTATTAAAAATCATCTTTTAAACAAGAAATGGAAGGCATTTGATGCAGAATTTTTGCATGATGACATAGAAATAATTTAAAAATAGTGTTTGTTCTGAATGTTGGTAGACCCTTCATAGCTTTGTTACAATGAAACCTTGAACTGAAGATATTTAATAAATAACCTTTAAACAGTCCATTGTGTTACTGGTGCTGGAAACCTACGGCCCTGGCCGTAGTTTAGGTTTTTAACCCACTGCTCAATGAGGCCTCAAACGGAGAGGGGTATCTTTTCGTCCTTTGAGTTCACCTTAGAATACTTACTCATAAATTCCGTCTCCAGTCTCTGGGACGACTGAGGCGGTAGAGAGGACGAACCCCTTAAAATGTGGGTTAAGGGTCTCGCCCCGCCCCTGCCCACGATGAGATCCGCCCCCGCCCCCGCCCTCAGTAGGCCGGGCCGGCCTCCCCTCCGCGCGGCTGAGTGGTCGAGCCCGTCCCTCGGCCCGCCCCTGCTCCCGGGCCGCTGCGCCCGACGCTTGCCAGACTGTGCCACCCGGCGAGGAGGGGGTGCGCTTCGGCGGGTACGGCCTGACGCCTACCGTCTCGAAGGCCACAGTTCAGCTCAGGGCTGCGGAGGACCGTGTGGGTTCCCGCGCCCGGGGGTGCGGCTGCCGCGCTTTGAGCCGTGGGGAGTCCGGGGGGGTGCCAAGAGCGGCAGCTCGCCATTTCCCCCCGGTGGGAACGGTGGTTGGACCCGGCTGCGGCAGTGCGTCGGCTCGGAGATGGCGGAGCCGCCGCGACGCGGCCGGAGGCCCCGACAGCAGGGAAGCTCGGCAATCCCGGGACGCGGCGGAGCCCGGGGACCGCAGGGACGCCGCCCACTCCGCCGGGTGAGCCGCCCTTGAGGAGAACAGCCCCCCACATTCTGAGTGTGGCCCTCGCCCACAGTCGCACTCAGCACCTCCCCTCGCGGACTCCCGGGAGCGCTGCCACCGTAACCACCCGCAGGGTCGTTTCGCGCGGCCCCTCGTGCGGCCCAGCGCGCCTGTCGCCCCGTGTCCCTTTCACTAGCCTCTGCCACAGTTGCCGCTTGCTCAATTGCCCCTTCTCCCCGCAGGGCTCTTCCAGCCCAGAGCCCGCCTCGGTGTCACCCAGAGTCGGTGCGCTCCTTCCCCTTTCTGTTCAGTGGCCCGGTCTGCCCGCTCTTTCTCGGCACCCTGTGAGCCCGCGTCCACCGGAGGGGACGGTCCCTCCGTCCGGGAGCCCCGGTGCCCCCTCAGCACCCCCTCCTGGCACAGCATCTGTGCCGCCTGTCCCCGCGCAGGGCCCACACATGCCTGCCGGTCCTATTAGTGCTGCGCTTCCCGCGCCGGTGACCATTAGGTTTCTCCCTCTTTAGAGACCTCCTGCTGCTGCACACACGCAACCGCATGCTCCCTCCAGCATTTCATAGCCCAGCCCGCACCCCACCAGCCTTCCCGTCACCCCTCCCCTAAATATTGCTGCTTCTTTTAGGTATGAAGTTAAAATGCAGTGATTAACAGCGCGGGCCCCGGAGCTTGACGGGCCTGACTTTGAATTCTAGTTTCTCCACTCGCTGAGCTGTTTGATCCTGGGCAAGTTACTACGCTTCTCTGGGCCTAAATTATTCAAAATGTGAAATGGGGATGATAGTATCTTATTTCTTCCCTACCTGTTGGTGTAGGTATTAGGATTAAATACAGATGCTTCTTAATTTACTGTAGAGCTTTATACCTAGGTAAAAGCATCATAAGCTTGACAATATCTTAGGTGAAAATGGCGTTTAATACACCTAACAGCACGTAGCTCAGCATCCAGTATGTTCAGAGTGTAATTGTTTAATCAGATTACATAGCTGATTCTTAACTGAGGCTCACTGCCACTGCCCAGGGTGACAAGAGTATTGCACCATATATTTACTAGCCCACGTATCCAATGGGAAAAGATCAAAATTCAAAGTCTAGGGCCTGAGGCTGTAGCTCAGTGGGTAGAACACTTACTTAGTGTATACAAGACCCTGAATTTGATCCCCAGCACTGTAAAGTAAAATTCAAAGTACAGTTTATACTGAATGCTTATCACATACCATTGTAGGTCAAAACCATCAAAGGTTGGGAACCATCTGTATATGTAAATCTCTGGGAAAGATGTCTACAGGTAATGACCTCTCAATAAATACTACTGTGGGTGACAGCCCAGCTATCAACTTGTCCTTAATGACATCTCACTACTGTATTTTCCCTAAAGTTTCTACTAATTCTGAGGATTCATCTTGCCATCACTTTTATGTGGATATGTGCTGTGGATTTAATCCAGGGCTTCATACATGCGTAGCACATGCTCTGCCAATGAACTGTACGCACACCCTTCCCCCATCACAGTTTTTATCATCTCCCAAATCTCTTCTCATGTTGATTTATTCTACCCAGGACAAAGCTGAACTGTTCTTAAATCATCTCTTTCAGTTCTGCAAGATTCTCTCTCTGCATAATAACCACTGAGATGTGGGTATTGGGGTAGGTGACAGAAGAGGATTGCATGGCTGGCCTTACTAAGAGTGGCCAAGGTGAAAAGTCTAACCATAAAGCTTCCAGAAGCTGACTTTTAAAAAAAAAGTTCCCCAAATTAGATCTCTTTAAAACTGTGTTTTCTGATCCTCTTTCTCAGCTAGATATGATTTAAGAATCTGTTGCTAAAAACAATCTTACTCTCTCAGGTTATACTTTGTTTTGTTGTTGTTTGTTTGTTTGTTTAATTGAATTCATGTCTCTCCAGGCTAGCTCAGGGACTCTTCTGTGCAGGAATGGACAGAGAGAATCTAAACCGTCTTCTGGCTCTGGCTTTTCTGGGGTACTAGTTGCATGACCTGTTCTGGGTCTCCATTTTTATCTCCTCTCCTGACTTTGGCACAGGCTAGTTGAAGGGCAAGAGGTAAATAATTTTCCACAAGCAGTGGAAGTGGGTCCAGGTTCTGATTCAGAAGCCAGTTGAACAGTTGTACCGTTTCTCTTTTCTTGAACTCCCCCACCATAGTGTCACACACATGACTGAAAGTTCGTTAGCGCTGTTAGCTGCAATGATGGGTTTGGTTGATGTGGCAGATTAACAGACTCATGAGTTTCATCTTATCTGATATTTTGTTGGAACTTGGGACTTCTGGGGCTTTCTCTTTGTCACAGGAAGACCAGAGGTCTTGCTTACAGGCCAACTGCCAGTCATAGGCTGGGAACTTCTTTCAGAGCAGGCCTGTTTTCAGCTGTTTGGCCCTTTGTGGGTGGGAGAATTTGAGTATCCTGTTCTAGCTCTGAGCTTAGAATTTGGGTAGCCTGGGAGAGGAAACAGGTGTGAAGCCAAGGTATGGAACTTGGCTATGTGCTTGGGCAGGTGCTTTTTTTTTTTGAAAACAAATCAAAAGTGATCAGGTAGTGAGAGGGATGATAAAGAAGAGAATGGATTAAAGATACAGTTTCAAGGGGAGAAGTAACCCATCCATTATTTCTGTTTTACAGGTAGTGGGCCGGATTGTGAAGTTCACTGACTTCTGATGTGAGGAGCTTCATCAAAACCAAGGTGGACCCTGGCTAGATTCACAACCTGAAGCCATGGGGCAAGGGGCCATGGTGACCTGAGGCCAGTGGACTCTGTCCAGACCCCCTGTTGCTCCTTCTGCCTCTCCTGCCCTGTACTGATAGGACTTGTCTCCACTTCTTCAGGAAACTGATCGTCTATTTTCCTACCCTCTGCCTTCCCAAGACTGTTCCAGGCTGTAAAACTCAGGTGGTCCCCATTCCTCCTTCATTTGTCCTCGCCATGCTTCAGCTGTGGAAGGTGATATGCCCAGCTCGGCAGCAGGAACTGTACCGTCTCATACTGCTGCTGATTATTTTCAGCTTGGGCTCTATGGGCTTCCTGGCTTACTATGTGTCCACCAGCCCCAAGGCCAAGGAGCCCCTCCCTCTCCCCTTGGACTGCAGTAACAGTGGGGCAGCTGGCCCTGGCCCTGCACGGCCTCCAGTCCCACCTCGGCCTCCCAGACCTCCAGAAACAGCTCGAACTGAACCCGTGGTCCTTGTGTTTGTAGAAAGTGCATACTCACAGCTGGGGCAGGAGATTGTAGCCATCTTGGAGTCTAGTCGTTTTCGTTATAGCACTGAGCTAGCACCTGGCCGAGGGGATATGCCCACATTGACTGATCGCACCCGTGGCCGCTATGTCTTGGTCATTTATGAGAATCTGCTCAAGTACGTCAACCTGGATGCCTGGAGTCGGGAGTTGCTAGACCGGTACTGTGTGGAGTATGGTGTGGGCATCATTGGCTTTTTTCGAGCCCATGAGCACAGCCTACTGAGTGCCCAGCTCAAGGGCTTTCCTCTTTTTCTACATTCAAACTTGGGCCTCCGAGACTACCAAGTGAATCCCTCTGCCCCCCTACTGCATCTGACACGCCCCAGCCGCCTGGAACCTGGGCCACTGCCTGGTGATGACTGGACCATCTTCCAGTCCAACCACAGCACGTATGAACCAGTGCTTCTGGCCAGCCTGCGGCCAGCTGAGGCCCCTATGCCAGGACCAGTACCTCGTCGCGCCCGGCTCCCCACCGTGGTACAGGACCTGGGACTCCATGATGGCATCCAGCGGGTGCTCTTTGGCCATGGCCTTTCTTTCTGGCTCCATAAACTTGTCTTTGTTGACGCTGTTGCATACCTCACTGGCAAGCGCCTCTGCCTGGACCTTGACCGCTATATCTTGGTAGACATTGATGACATCTTTGTGGGCAAAGAAGGTACCCGCATGAAGGTGGCTGATGTTGAGGTCAGTCTTTTTTCCTCCTACTTTTCTTAGAAGCTGTCTTTACTCTAGCTTGTCAGAGTCTCTCCTGATCCTCACCTTGTTGTAGGTACACTTCCTGCCCCTTCAGGCAGAAGGAAAACTACTTCTAATGTATCTCCTCTCAGTCTGCTTGCTCTTGATTTTCATGTCCCCACTGCTCTTCCCAGGCTCTGTTGACCACCCAGAGCAAACTCAGGACCTTAGTGCCCAACTTCACCTTCAACCTGGGCTTCTCGGGCAAATTCTACCATACTGGTGAGCTTATTCCCCTGCCCCGTCAGTATAGTGTTCTAAGTTTGATCTGCCCCTTCCCTGTCCATCTCTCTGAGCAGACAAGCTGAAGAGAAGGGGCACGGTTTGGAGTCAGACTGCCATGAGGAGATGGTGGGTGGCGCAGAGCAAGTTGGCAGCAGGGCAAATGGGAAGTCTTGGGTGGGCAGGGACTGTGAATGTCCCAAGGATGGAAAAGGTCAGTGTCCTAACAAAACAGAGAAGGATGTTGGCTCCTGGTTGTGATCAGCAAGTCAGTATGTGGTCATAGGGACAGAGGAGGAAGACGCAGGGGATGACATGCTGCTGAAGCACCGCAAAGAATTCTGGTGGTTCCCCCACATGTGGAGCCACATGCAGCCACACCTGTTCCACAACCGCTCCGTGCTGGCTGACCAGATGAGGCTCAACAAACAGTTTGCTTTGGTGAGACTCTTGGATCTCTCCCCCAGAGCTAATGCTTCTTTTTTAACCTTGCCCTAACGAGATACCCTTCACCTACCCTTTCCCCTCTTCCTTCTCTGGAGCCATCCCCACCCTCTTTGCCCTCTACTCCCCAAACCTCACCAGGTCCTAGTGAGAGTCTATGCCATTCCCAGGAGCATGGGATTCCCACGGATCTTGGGTATGCTGTGGCCCCCCACCACTCGGGCGTGTACCCCATCCACACACAGCTCTATGAGGCCTGGAAATCGGTGTGGGGCATCCAGGTGACCAGCACTGAGGAATATCCCCATCTCCGCCCTGCCCGATACCGCCGTGGCTTCATTCACAATGGCATCATGGTGAGGGACACCTACAAAACTAAATCAAACCCCCTCATGTAGATAGCCTCCAACCTGCCTTACCTTGGGGCTTGTCATCCAAGTATATCCACTTAATGGGGATAAAAATCATCACACAGTATGAGCCTTATTGCTGTAACTTCAGGGGGAAACGTTTCCCATGAGGGACCTCTTTAAGCTCAGGGAACCCCAATGCCTCAGGCCTTTGTCCTTCATCCTCTTCACATTCTGTCTTTTACATCTCACCCATCCCTGTTTCTTCTCCCTGAAGGTGCTGCCCCGGCAGACATGTGGACTCTTCACTCACACCATCTTCTATAACGAGTATCCCGGAGGCTCTCGTGAACTAGACCGTAGCATCCGAGGGGGAGAGCTGTTTCTCACAGTGCTGCTTAATCCGGTAAGGTGCCGAGATGAAAAGGCTGGAAGATTGGAGAGCCAAAATATGTACAGACTGGGACTTTACTCGTCAAGGCTGCTTCTGAGGTGGGATAGATGCTCCGCATTTGACATGCAGGCCCCCCTTGCAGATCAGCATCTTTATGACCCACCTGTCCAATTATGGAAATGACCGGCTGGGCCTGTATACCTTTGAGAGCCTAGTGCGCTTCCTCCAATGCTGGACACGGCTGCGCCTACAGACCCTCCCTCCTGTTCCCCTTGCACGAAAGTACTTTGAACTCTTCCCTCAGGAGCGAAGCCCCCTTTGGCAGGTAAGGGTGGAGGCCAGGTGACTAGACATGATGGCGGTGGGGTTTGAGAGATTAGGGCTTATGGGAGTCTTGTCCCCACCTTCAGAATCCCTGTGATGACAAGAGGCACAAAGATATCTGGTCCAAGGAGAAAACCTGTGATCGGCTCCCCAAATTCCTCATTGTGGGACCCCAGAAGACAGGTAAATGAAGCATCCCTAGTCAGTTTCTCTAGCTCTGCCTTAAATTCAAAGATCTTTTGCCCAGGAATGCTCTTCTCAAATCCTCTCCTCCTTAATCCAGGCTCTTGAGACAGGGAGTCTTAATTATAGTTTTGGATCAAAATCATCTATGGAGATTTTGTTTCCCCCTTTTTTTTTTTTTTTAAACTGATTGCTTGTATTTTTTTATTTTTATTTTTTCCCCATAATTTTGTTTCTCTTTTGTTAAGAGTCAAGACCAGGGTCTCATGCATGCTAGGCAAGCCCTTTGCCATTAAGCTACATCCCCAGTCCCACCTGTGAGGATTTTATTTATTTTTGTATTTTTTAGGAAACGGTCTACAGGGTGCTCAGGGTCTCACTACTAGATTGGACTCATAATGATCCGCCTGTTTACAGCCTCCCAAGAGCTGGGATCACAGGTGCACACCACCACACCCAGTCTCAATTGCTGTCTCAGCACGCCTGGGGGTGGGGACGGGACACAGGGCTGGCATGACAGGCCCAGGAATTGAACGCTGAAAAGAAACAGAGGGCCAATGAAATGGCTCAGCAGACTAAGTGCAGGGACTGAGGTTTGATCCCTGTACTACATGCCCCACCTGAGACTGGGCGTGGGGGGTGCATGCCTATAATTCCAGTCTTGGGGAGACTGAAAACAAGAGGATCACTGAGTCCAATCTGTGAGTGAGACCCTGAACTAAATACATTAAAAAAAAAATAAATAAAAATAAAACACAAGAGCTGAGATTTAGCTCATTGTGAAGGCCCATGTTCAGTCCTCCCCCACAAGAAAAGATCCATGAGTGATTTTGATACCTAATCCAGGCTTAGAGCCAAGAGCCACTGTTTGAACTTTTTCTTGTTCCTCTCTCAGGCTTTCCTTCTGTCAACATAGTTTGACCAAAAGGGATTTTACTAACCAGGGTGCTTATTTTCTTGCTTTGTTCAAACTCATGCTGTCCAGGGCTAGGAGATAGCTTGACAGTCTAAATGCCTGCCGGGCAAGTGCAGGGACCCGAGTTCAATCCCTGGTACCACATGCTGTGCCTGCCCTAGAATGTAAGTGTGCCATGCCAGCCCTGATACCAGGTGTGGTGGCGCATGCCTGTAATCCCAGTGGTGGGGAAGCTGAGACAGGAGGATCATTCCAAGTCAACTGGGTAGAGAGACCCTGTATCAAAAACACAAACAAAAACCAAACTTACATTGTTCAGCTGGCTTCTTCCCCACCATGGCCTGGTCTTTTCTCTCACATTTAGGGACCACAGCTATTCACTTCTTCCTGAGCCTGCACCCAGCTGTGACCAGCAGCTTTCCCAGCCCCAGCACCTTTGAGGAGATTCAATTCTTCAGTGGCCCTAATTACCACAAGGGTATTGACTGGTGAGACTGGAGCCCTTTTGAAGACTTCTCAGAGGAACATTTCCTTTTCCAAAAATACCCACTCCAGCTTCTACCAACACTGACATCAGACCTCTGCCTTTCCTCTGTTCTGCTTCCTAGGTACATGGATTTCTTTCCCGTTCCTTCCAATGCCAGCACTGACTTCCTGTTTGAAAAAAGTGCCACCTACTTTGACTCAGAGGTTGTACCACGGCGGGGGGCTGCCCTCCTGCCACGAGCTAAGATCATCACTGTGCTCACCAACCCTGCTGACAGGGCCTACTCTTGGTACCAGGTCTGCCTGAAGCTGGGGACACATGGAGCTTAAGGGGAAGGAGTGGAGGGGAGAGAATAAGAATGAGGGTGGGGAAACTAAAGTAGGCCTTGATGAGGGCTGTCTGTTTTCACCAGGCCAAGAATAAGGCCAGAATAATTCCTACTCCCTGTCCTTTAGCACCAGCGAGCTCATGGAGACCCAGTTGCTCTGAACTATACCTTCTACCAGGTGATTTCAGCCCCCTCCAAGGCTCCCCTGGTACTTCGCTCCCTGCAGAACCGCTGTCTTATCCCTGGCTACTATTCTACCCATCTCCAACGCTGGCTGACGTATTACCCCTCTGGACAGGTACAGTTTCCCAAGTCTTCAGTGGGGTGCCCTTCCCTCCAGCCCAGCTGCTTCCCAGGAACATAGAGGGAACCACATCCCTGTCCCTTTAGTTGCTGATTGTGGATGGGCAAGAGCTGCGTACCAACCCAGCAGCCTCAATGGAGAGCATCCAGAAGTTCCTGGGTATCACACCCTTTCTGAACTACACACGGACCCTCAGGTGGGAGAGCATGACCCAGGGCAGAATCTCTGGGGGAAACAGGCCAGCAGGTTGATCATGTCTATAAAAAGACATGAATCTGTCTATCCTGTCTCACAGAGACTATTCCTGTGGGTTGGGAGGGGTAGTGTGCCTTTATGGGGGCTTTGATTTCTCCTCACCTAATGGCCTTTTCCTGTTGGGCAGGTTTGATGAAGACAAGGGATTTTGGTGCCAGGGACTTGAAGGTGGTAAAACTCGCTGCCTAGGCAAAAGTAAAGGCCGAAGGTACCCAGACATGGACACCAAGGTAGGTGAAGCCTGGGGCAGGGTGTCCACCACCTGGAGGGCTGGGTGTGGTCCATCCCTTACTGTTTTTCCCTTCACTTATCTCCTTCAGTCCCGTCTCTTCCTTACGGACTTTTTCCGGGACCATAACTTGGAACTGTCAAAGCTGCTGAGCCGGCTTGGACAACCAGTCCCCTCATGGCTTCGGGAAGAGCTGCAGCATTCCAGTCTGGACTGATGTCCCAGCCTTCCATGCCAGCAAAGTCTCTTTCTTCCCAAGGGGAAAGCCCAGAACAGGTCCTACAGGGGGATTAAGTGGCCTAGCCTTTCCCCTTCTACCTCAGTGGCCCTCAGGCCTAGGATGGCTGAGAAGGGAAGGGCATCCCTTTCCCTAGCTCTAGGGCCTGATAAAGGGGTTTCCTTGGTAGCCCTGTATCATGGTACTAAGTACCTTTGACTCACAAACTTGCAGTGGGGAGGAGTGTGAGGGTCCAGCCAAGATGGAGAGGAGTGTATTAGTCCAGTGGTTTCCCTCTTCATCCTGAGCAGTTGTCTATGGCTACAGGAGGGACCCCCTTGCTGTGGCCCCTTCAGTCAAGCAGTGGGAATCTACCTGTGGCCCGGCCTCCCTAATGTCATTCATATTGAATGGGGATGAGGCCGGACAGTGGCTCATAGAGCTTAAGTCTGAGCCCTAGCTGTGGGCTGGATATGTCCTTAATAAACATACTTATTTTTCTGTTTTATCTGCCTTAATGGAATGAGGGAAACCTAGAACAAATCATGAGTCAGGCATTCTCCTGGGTCAAAGTTCAGTAGCACATAGAAGGAAAGAAGGGAAAGCCCAGTAAACTAGAGTAAAAAAGAGTTTATATATTTATAAATGCCAAATAAATACCAGTGGCCACCCAATGCCCTCTCCCAGACAGGGCTGTCTCCCCCAGCCCTAGGCTTCCAGGGTCTGAGACATCTTGGCCCCAAGCTACAGCCCAAGAGCAGCTGCCACTCTGGGCTCCCAGGGAACTGAGTGGGGATGATCTGTCCAGCCAAGACTCACTCCCTCTGTGTGCAGGGCCCACATAGCCACAGGCCTGTGTCCCTGTACAGGGCCCTAGGGAGGCCAGGCTCAGGGGGAGAAGGTGGTCATCTCGAGCGAGACCCGCTGCCACAGCTCCTTGGTCTGCTTGCTGCGCTTGAGGTTCTGCAGAATGTCGTTGAACTGCATCATGCCCATGGGTGTCAGGCAGAAGGCGCTGCGGGCACTGCGGATGGCGTTCACAAAGTCGTCGTAGTCGGCAGGGGTCAGGTGAATCAGGCGGTGGTGGATGTACTGGAGGAGGATGTATGGGGTGAGCCTCTGAATGAAGCACAGGGCCTTCCTCACATGCTGAGTGTGTGAGTATACAACTGCCCAGAAGATAGGTGCCCCATACGCCCCAGGCTGTCACCTGCATGTATGCCTGCTGGCAGCGCTGCACCAGCTGGTGGAAGGCCGGGGCACGCAGGTGGTTGTGGGCATGAGCGGGGCTCAGCCGCTGCAGCGTCTCCATGACGATCTCCTGCAGCACAAACGGGCTCAGCACCCCCTTGGCTGCCCCCACACAGAACTGGTGCACGTAGTTCACTCCTGGGGGGCAGGGGGGAGGGGCATGAGACGGGGGTGGCCACCTCTGCCCTAGGGACCCAACTTCTGTATCTCAGCTCTGGCCTGCTAGAGAGCCTCCCACCACCCCAGGAGCTGAGGTAACCTCCGCCCCCACCGCGCACGCACACATACCCGACCAAGGCCTCAACTCTGAGCAAGAGCTAGGAAGGAGGTCTGGGATAGGAAAGTGGGGGAGCGATTGGGGGAGACAATGGTCCTTGGGAGGGGAGGTGTTACCCAGCTTTGCTGCCAGCCCCAGCAACCATTTGACATCATCAGTGTAGGGGGGGGAGCGGGAGAAGTTGTTGGGGTGATCATTGTGTGCCCGGCGACCCAGCATCTCTAGTGCCAACATTCCTGCAAGACAAGGGGTCAAATGGCAGAGTGCATCTGCTTCACCCTTTACCCCAGCCTGGTACCTCACCCCATGGTATGCAGGTAAAGAGCTATTGGGAGGGGTCCCCTCAAGAGCTGTAGGCCCACTGTGGATGCACACTGGGAGCCACCTCCACTGACCGACGCGGTAGGCAGCGTGCAGGTGGTGCAGGCTGTGTGGGCTGACCGGCTGGCTGTGCGGCTCCTCCTCCGGTGGTGGGAAGCCCCCGCTCACCAGAGGGCTGGGCTGTGTGGTCAGGGCCGGCAGTGAGGCGCCCTGGATGGCTGGGAACGTGGGTGCTGGGTGGACCCCACTCACTGAGAGTACAAAGACAGCCATGAGACCTGAGCCCAAGGACAGGAAAAACCTCCCCCCATCCATGCACCTCCCTTCCATTCACCTGCTCCCTGTCCCCACAACTCACAGGCCACACTGGTGGGCAGGGGGAGCCCTGGCTCTGTGTGGTAGGGATGGACTGTGATGGGTGCCATGGAGGGGACAGGGAAAGACACAGCAGTGGCAGCAAGTGAGGGAGGAGTCACTGAGTAGGGGTACTGGGCCCCCAGGAATGCAGGATGCACACCCTAGAGCAGGGGAGAAGAGAAGGGAAACACCAAGTTACACAGCAGAGTGTAGCACCTTCCACCCCACAAATGGGGATCCCTTATCTTAGTTGGGCTGGGTTCCCCAGATTCCCACCACCTCTACCCCATGTTCCCAGCGTGTGCCCACACACTCCCAACAGAACCCAGCTCACCTGTGGGTATGCAGTACTGGGCACAGGGAAGACGGCAGGCCGGGGCATGTGAGGCATGGGGTGGGCAGGGTGCGCTGGGTGGGTGAGGTACTGAGGGCTGCAGGGCAGGTGGGGCTGTAGAGCAGTGTAGGGGTGCAGGCCAGGGGAGTGGCCATGTCCCAGCCCTGGACCTGGATATAAACTGGACCCCACTGAGATGACTGGAACCACCGTGGCGGCTGCTGTCACTGCTGCCGCCGCCACTGTTACAGGTTCAGTTCCTGGGCCCCCCCTGCCTTCCGACAGCCCCCGCCCTGCCTCCCCAGCTGCCCTGATCCCACTGGCACTACAGCTCGGAGCCCCTTCACGGGCTGTGGATGAGCCACCTGCTGTTTGCTCATATAGCCAGAACCACTGGTGAGCAACCTCAAACAACACTTCGGGGTACACACCCCCACCCTTAGCTGCCTCTTCCACCGCCATGCAGGCCTTCTCCAACATCAGGTTATCCTGGAAGAAGGGGCACAAGAGTGTTAAAAGGGAACGTTTTCATCCAAGAATGTGGGCTGGGGAGATAGCTCAGTAGAATAAGTGCTTGCCTGGCAAGTGCAGGGTCCTGAGTTCA